>CAUYRH010132654.1:0-32070 GCA_963574655.1 Perodicticus potto
TAAGCTGCTCAGTCACTAGATTACTCGCTCCCACCCGATGCCTGTTCTGCGACCCTGAGGGTGGAGCTTGCCAGAGCAGTTCTCCCACAATGGCTCCACACAGCCCACCACCAAATACTGGCAGCTCTGTCTGGCTTGGTGGCCCAGTCTGGGGCCCCAGACAACACTCAAAAAGTCCTGCCCACATTCTCCCCACAGTTCTGCCCACTTTCTCCCAAGGCAGTTCAACCGAGTGCCAAGTCCAAAAGAACCCCAAACAGCTCACGGGCCAGGCCTTTCCAGTCTGCAGTCCCACTGTTGCTCCACCCACAGCCGCTGACAGGATTAGACCCAAAGAACAGATGCAACTACTTGCCCAGTCTCCACCACTTTTGCCTTCCTCAGGTTGTCCAGAAGCCTCACGCTGTCTTCCTGTGTCCCCAAGGGGAAGTTCCTGGGTAGATCCCCCCTGCCAGAGATGCCTGAAGTCCTCTCTCATTATTATTTATTATTAACTTACATAAAGCAATTATGTGTATGATGGGGAGAAGAAAGAAAATGTGATCTAGGATATAAAGGCCTGAAAATTAAGTACTGCAACCTTGTCCTAGAAAAAGTGCTACAATACCTGGTTGTTGAATATCACTTTGATCACCATCAAAGTAATCCCATTGGGAAGCTATGCACCAACACTAGCACCTAGTCCACCCTTAAAAGGAATCTCAGAACTTTTTTTCTGGAATGATCTTCAGAGCTGTCATTTTATGGCACACAAAACACACAACAACAATAATGAATGCCACTCGGCAAGACACCACCACATGGAAACATGAACATAGCTGTGAGACACTGATATACCAAGGTTATGAAACCTCACTAGGTTGTTCTTACTGTGCTGCTAACATATGTGCTAACAAGGGTATTATCTTCATAAACTTAATTATTAGACCTTGCATGACAATAGCTCTGATGGTAATTCCAGAAAGAGTCCTAAAATTGCTTTGAAGGGTGCACTAGGTGTTGGCATCAGTGCATAGCTTCCCCAGGGAAGTACTTCAAAGGTAACTTTAGTAATATTCAGCAATGAGGTATGTAGCAATTCTTTTAGGATGAGTTCATGAACTTAGTTGTCAGACCTAGTAAGAGCCATGTTACGTAGGAGGTACAATTATGCACACAGAAAAGAAGCAGTAGTGGGAAAAGTGGAATTTAATTCGATGTGTAGAGACACCTTTGTTGATGATGCTGCCTGCATTTCCCTGCGTTGCATTTGTATTAATCCCAAAGCAGTGCTGGGTGGGGAAGAAAGTAGTTTAAACTAGAAGAAGGGAAGGAGAGAAATTTTGAGAATAAGGAAAAGGGTAGTTACTCAAAATTGCTGCTTAGTTCTGGCTTGTAAATAGGCCTTCTTAGTGGCTAGATGGGAAAATAGCTGGCAAGCTTCCAGGTGTGTGTCGTGAAGAGAAGGAGGAAATGTAATGACTCAGCAACTTGATGTTAGGATCATGACAGGACATGAATTACTATAAAAATGCTGAAAGAGCTCACAAAACAAACAGTCCAGCACTATTTGTCCTCAACCCTGGACCCTAAACCACATTTCTGGTTAAACAAGTTGTTAAATGTAGATGCTAAGAAATAAAACATGAAAAACTCCATGGACAATTTAGCTCTGTCAGAATTTTTAAAAGCTGCCTTTATATGAACTGTATCTAGCCTGTGCAAACAAGGGGAAATTTTGCAATTACCTGGTTTCTTCATTGATTTAGACAGCCAAACTGGATCAGTCATTTTGGTATGATTACATGATCCAAAAAATCCATTTGGAGGCTTGAATTATCTAGTTTAAGGAAATTATGGTTTGAATTCTATCTAGTTTTGATTTTTATATCTAATCATTTTCTACATTTCCATCTGAAAATAGGAGTACAATCAAAGGGAATTAAGGCAATCTGAGAGGATTTGTGATAATAGAAAGCATTTTATCTTCCTGTAGTTATTACTAAAATGTATCAGTGGTTATATCTGAAATATACCCATTTGGTATATCCCCTAGATCCACAACCTAATCACATCATTATAGTGAGAAATAATTTCTCCTTGATCACCCATAGTTTTGTATGCCCTTGATTAGGCATTTCCTGCTGGGACAATGACCCTCACAGAAAAGCAGCTGTGTCAAAAGGGGCACTTTCTTTTGACACTATTAAAATATTTTCCATGCTCATCGTTTTTTTTCTTCTTCTTCTTGAACCCTTTCCTTCCTTGCTCTCTTCTCTATCTGTTCCTTTTCTCTGGGTTTCTTTTTTGTTTCTCTCTTCAATTTTCTCTCTCTTTCTTTCCTCTCTTTCTCTAAGTAGCTTTCATGGACCCAGTTATTCTTTACCAGAGGTATTCAGCACCTGGGGTCAAGATGGGATGCTGCCATTTAAATCCAGTGCAAATGTTCAACAGTCTAACTAATATTTGCTCCCACACAGCCACTAGGAAAAACCACAAAGTGGGAAATTATTTTCATATTTTTATGTGGTAAAGTATACATAACATGATTACCTTAGTAACTGTTTTTAAGTGTATAATTCAGTGTTATTAAGTATATGTATAATATCAGCACCATTCACTAAAAAATTCTTTTTTTTTATGAGACAGCATCTCACTCTGCTGCCTAAATCTAGAGTACTGTGGCATCATCATAGCTCACTACATCCTCAAACTTCTGGGCTCAAGTGATCCTCTTACCGCAGCCTCCCAGAGTAGCTGGGAGGATAGGGATGTACCACTACCCCTAGCTAATTTTCTTTCTTTCCTTTTTTTTTTTGTAGACATGAGATCTCACTTTGTTGATTTGCATTCCAGGAGTAAATCTTACTTGGTCATAGTGTATACTCTTTTTAATATGTTGCTAAATTCATTTTGCTAGTCTTTTGTTGAGGATTTTTGCATTAATATTCACAAGGGATATTGGCTTGTAATTTTCTTTTCTTATAGTGTTTTTGTTTGGCTTTGGTCTCAGGGTAATACTCATAGAATAAATTAGTCAGAGTTCACTTCCCTTCAGTTTTTGAGAAAAATTTCAGAATGATATGAGTTCATTCTTTTACTTTTAGTTTATGTGTGTCTTTGAATCAAAATGAATCTCTTGTAGACAGCATATAGTTTGATCATATATTTTTATCAATTCTGCTAGTCTCTGTCATAAGAAGAATTTAACTCATTTACATTTAACTTAATTATTGATAAGAACTTACTTTTATAATTTTGCTACTTGTTTCCTATACACCTGACAGCCTTGTGTCACTCATTTCTAGCATTGCTATCCTCTTCTGTGTTTAGTTGACTTTTTGGTAGTGAAATGTTGAAATTCCTTTATCATTTCCTTTTGTGTGTATTCTATAGCTATTTTCTTTGTGGCTGCCATGGGGATTGAATTTAATGCCTAAGGTTATAATACTCTAATTTGAATTTATACTAGATTATCTTCGATAACATACGAAAGTTCTACTCTTGCAATAGTTCAGTCTCCACCCTCTCAGCTATTGATGGTTGCAAAATTACATCTTTATACACTGTATTCCCCAAAACATAAAGTAATACTTCTTCTAAATGCATTGTCTTAAATTACGTAGAAAACAAAATGTGAAGTAAACATTAAATAATATTGGGGTATAGATAAATTTTTATAAAGGCATTAGTCATTTAAATCAAAGTGGGCTTGCAAACTATTGTTACAATAATACCAACCCATGTATTTTATTGAGATTTTTATTTCTTTATCTTGCTTCAGGTATTGTCTAATGTCCTTTTATTTGACCCTGAAGGCCTCCTTTGAGCATTTCTCGCTGGGGAGGTCTAGTGGAAATGAATTTTCTCAACTTTTGTTTGTCTGGAAATTTCCTAATTTCTCGTTTACTTTTGAAGGATGGTGTTGCCAGATACTTGATTCTTAGTTGATAGTTTCTTTTTTTCTTTTAGTAATTTGAATACTTCAGCCTATTAATTTCTGTTCTTGAGAGTTTCTGATAAGAAATATACTGATAATATTATTTTTTATTTCAGAATATTATAAGGGTATACATGTTTTGGTTACAGAGTTTGCTTTTATATATTGTGAGTTGAAGTTATACTTGTTAAACCTGGCCCAGAAAGTGTGCAATATATGCACCCATATGATGTACACATTGGGTGAGATTTTTCCCATCTCCTTCTCGACCCTCCCATCCTCTTGAATTTCACTGAGTTTTGCTTCCATATGAGGACAAAATGTTGATCAATTAGTTCCAATGTAGTATTGAGTGCATGCGCTGTTTGTTTTCCATTCTTGCAATATTAAACTTAGAGGAATTGTCTCCAATTCCATTCAGTTTGTTATAAAAGATAATAGATCACCATCATTTTTATGGATGAATAGTATCCCCAGGTACACATATATTACACTTTATTGATTCATTCATGAATTGATGGGCACCTGGGTTGTTTCCACATCTTTGTGATTGTGAATTATATTACTATAAACATTTGAGTGCAAGCATTTTTTTTTTGGTTATAAAATGCTATAAAACAAGTTATTTTAAAGCCATTGTCTAGTATTCCTGCAATCATGTCTTTTTTAGGGAACAATCTTTGTTTACTTTTATCCTTTGAGTAGTCCATACTTTTCTGTCTCTTTGAATGCCTTGTAATTGTTTTTAGTAAAAACTGGATATTTGAATCAATCTAATTATGTTAACTTAGCAAATTCAAATTTTTCCTCTTTTCCAGTGTTTGCAGGTTTTTAATTATAGTTATTGTCTGTTGTTTTTGGTTTTTGATTGTAGTAGACTGTCTCTGTGCTGAGGATCTGCTTGGGATGTAAACCTACAGTCTTCTTGGATCTCTTTCTGAATCTTTCCCTAAGCATGCATGATCACGTTTTAATTTTTCCCATATATGCAGTTGTTTTTGAATGATCTAGTCTTTATTGTCTGGTTCCCAAAATGTAAAAGAGAAAAATAAAGGGGGAAGGAATTGGATTCTACCAGTAAAATTATTGTCTAGATGATGAGGAGATATTTTCCAATACCTCCTACTCCATTATTTTACCAGAAACCTCTTGCAAAGTGTTCAGGTTTAACTTTGAAACACTTCTATTTTTCTGTATCTTTATTTCATTTCTAGTTTGCCCAATTTTATGTCTTTTAGACAGCCTAGGTCCTTATTTTCCCTATATCCCCCTTTTCTCCTAGCTTTATCCATCCAAACTCACCTTTTGCCTGATATCTACCACTTAGACTATTTCTTCCATTTAGTTAGTTACTTCATAAAACACCTCTTCCCTCAATGTATCTGAAAGGAAATCAAATTGAATTAAAAAAATTTATGTCTGGGCTGGGTGTGTTGGCTCATGCCTGTAATCCTAGCACTTTGGAAGGCTGATGCAGGTGGATTGCTTGAGCTTAGGAGTTCAAGAGCAGCCTGAGGAAGAGTGAGACTCTGTCTCTGCTAAAAATTGAAAAATTAGCCGGGTATGGTGATGGGCACCTGTAGTCCAAACTACTCAGGACTGGTTCAGCTCAGGAGCTTGATATTGCTTTGAAGCATGACACCACAGCACTATAGCAGCAGAGCCAGACTGTCTCGAAAAAAAAAAAAGATTATGTCTGCTTTCAATATACATTCACTTTAGTACATATTCTTTTCTCTGGACAACATTATCTCCTTTGAACTATTCAAATAAGCTCCTAACTTGTGTCCTTACTTCTGATTTTCTCTTCCTATTCTCTTCGCAGCCATCAGAGTGATTTTCTAAAACAGAATTCTGGTTGTTATTCTTCTATTCGAAATCTTTCATGACTTCCCAGTTTATTAATAGTAAAACCCCAAAATCTTTACTTAAAATGGCTAATGCTCAGCTTTGGGCTTGTTGTCTGACTTGTTCTGCGGCTGCTCTTCTGTTTTCTTGCTGTAGCTACACTGCCCTACTTGATGTTCCTTTGAAACAACCACTGAGTGCTTGGCACTTGCTCAGTCTCTGCCCATACTCTTCCACAACTGTTCATGTGGCTCATTCCTTCACATCCTTTAGATCTTTTCTTAAACATTTCTCAGTGAGAATTTCCCCAAAACCTTAAATAAAATTGCTACCCCTCAACATTTCCTATCCTTCCCTATTTCATTTTTTTCTGTACTCTTTATGAGCACTGACTGGGTGTAATTTTATACTTAGTTATTTTGTTCAGTATCTGTCCCTCCCTACTAGCATGTAAGCTCCTAAAGACAGGGATTTTGTCTTTGCCTTTTCCCTCTGCTTCTATCCCCAGTGCACAGAGCAGTATTTCACAACTTCCTGATGTTTAATAAAGATTGTTGAATGAGTAATTACATAGTTAAAGTAATTTGTAAATGCACTGGCATTGACAACTGTGCATATAGGAATTTTTAAAGACATGTTTATTAATATTTTGAGGATATATTTTTTGAGTCACACTTAAATATAAATACCTTTTTATACTAACAAATATGTATTTAATGGAAAAATAAATGGTCATTTTCTTTTCTGAACTTCAATCATCTTCTTTCTCCCTTGCCTGGGCCACTCAGAAGAAAGGGTGGCAGTTTTCTATCTACTTTGTAAATGATTCTTCATTCTGGTCTAGTGCACGTAGTACTAAACTCCCCAATCTTATCATTGTAAGAACTTTATAGTTGTATTCCTATACCATTATATCATGAATCTCTTATAAAGAGATACTTAGTGTGAATTAACAATGATATTTTCAGGAAATTATAAAATCAATGATTAAATATTTTATAGACGAGATAACTCCTATGCAACTGAGGCAAATGTGCATATCCTTTTTTGTTTGTGGTCATGATAATTATGATAATATCTGCTCATTTGAGAAAACATATGCTTGCACATCTTGAAGCATTTAACATCTTTCAAGTTAAGCTTTGGCACCTCATAGACTATAAGACATGCCTAGAATAGTTAGTTAATCATGGGAGCTGAAATTTTTATTTTCTGTATTTTAAAGTTAAATCCCATTTAAGATTATTGTTTTTTCATATTTTTTCATCCAAACAAGACTCTCAGAGCATGGAACAATGTGGTTAGGACAGCAGATAAAAAAACCACCTTTCACCACTAATGAAGATTGTCTCACAATGGATTAAAGATTTAAACTTAAGACATGAAACCTCCTTTGTATTTTTTTAATACATACTTTTCAGGATGACCTCAGTGCTATATGGCTTAAAAGGGATTTGAATCAATGTATTAAGTGTCTTCATGGCTAGGAAACATGGGCACAATTTGCCATTGGTTCCTGAAAATACATTACTTAGGACTGTTTAAAATTCAGTTCTGAATATTTTGTAACCTTGATTTTAATCTCCAATTGGTGGTTTTAAAAATAGGCCTTTTAGCTGGATACACAATAGTAGTGCCTGCCACCACCATAAAACAGACCCGGTGCTCTAATGCCAAGTTATCATGGGACAGTTACTGGCATGTCTTCCTTGGCCCTGTAAAATGCAATCAAGAAAACAGGCTGTCAGAGTAAGAAGGCCTTGTCGGTGGTTAGGAGTCACTTTGTTAAAGTCCCAGCACTCTCTGGCACCAAACTCTCCTGACTGTGAATCTGTGTGGTATGATGGACTCTGGTCTGTTGTCTCAATGCTATTGTGCAGAGAAGCTTCCTGATGCATAAGCTTTTTAATGCTGTAAAATATAGTACCTGAAATTAAATGATACTTTTTCAGAGGTGCATTAATAGATAACCTGGTCAAATTCAAAGCTTTTTGATATATAAAACTTTATAAATGGAACTATTCCATCAATAGGCAAAGGGTAACAAAAACCTGTCTAGAAAGATGGTGTTTGATTTCTGCACAGGTCTCTGTTTAGTAAATGCATCACTGTACACCAATCAGGAATCTTGCTCCAATAAGGAAGATAAAGATTGGGGAAAAAAAAAAAGGAACAACTTTCTTTGGATTTAAATATAATTGATTCCAGATCATTCTAAAGTATACTGATGAGCATTTTAGAAATGTCATTAATTCCATTTTGTCCTAAAATATATGGGTGAATGATTTGTATTTATATTTAAGAAGGAGTTTGTTGTAGAAGCACAGATATGTCATGCAGTCATGCAGAATCTCACATGTAGAATTGAAAGTGCTGCATTTGGAGCAAAAGGGTAGACTAAGTTCAGAGGAAGTTTCAGCAAAGATCACCACATCTGCTGTTAAACCCAGATCAATCTGTCCTTGGTCTACAGACACTAGAGAGGAGCAAAGACGGGTCACACATGCAGACCTCAGAAGTAGCTTTTAACACACTCACACACATGCTCACACATAGAATAGTACATTTTCACAGGCTCTATTTACTATTTTAAAATGTATTCCAACTGATCTGCTTGGGGCAAAACCTAAATAAATAGCTTGGTAGAATGAGTAAATCTACTGTTTCTGGAATAAAATGTATATGTATATATATATGTATATATATTTTAAAATCTTGATTCTATCACCTATGAACTGATGATCCTGGGTAATTATTTTAATTTCTCAAAGCCTCAAATCCTGAATAACCTAAACTGTAAGCTTCAGTTTCTTCATCTATAGAATCAAGACAATGATAGGAGAGTCTGCCTCTCAGGGTTCTGTAATTAAGATTCTACCTTTCACAGTTCTAGTAAACACTCAGAAGGAATTAGTAATTATGATCAAATATTCACACTTTCTAAACACTTTAGTGCCAGGTCAATAGTCTCCCCTTATTAGAAAATAGAAGCAGATCTACATGAAATAATTCAATGTGACCCCAAAATTATAACTAACATTTAAAATAGTCTATGGCCAAAACCACATGAAATTTCTCATGGCAGATGTTCTAAATGGGCTCAGAGCTTGAACAGATGAAGTTGGAATATTTCATACAAGCTTTTTAAATTATGTGACTATGAGTCCAATCTCTTATTCAGACTCCTAAGTCAATGACTGTAGGCCAGGGTCAATGTCTAGGTTTTGTCATTAGTTCATTTAGTTTCTGTCTGATACAGGAATTTCTGTATCAGGAATTTAAGAAACATCACACCTAAGACATAGAACATTATGTTGCGGTGCCCCCTTGAGCAATTCACTTACTACATCTGAACTTGAGTTTTTTCCACCATTCACCTAAGCCTATAAGGCAGCCCTGACCTCACTGAGTAGAGATGAGACTCATAAGAGACGACAGAGAAACAAGGGAAGTGGAAGACCACAAAGCAGAGGCTAATCGGCTATCGTCACAGTAACACGTGTTACATACAGTCACTTCACCACCATCCCTTCCTTTTACAGATCATTATCTACTAAGACCTGACGGCAAAGAAGCTAACGAGCTTCCGGGTCAATCATCTCCAAAAAGGAACAGAGGAAAAATTATTATTCGGTGCACAGCTGACTTTTCAGAAATTCCAAGATCTTGGACTATGAATAAAGGAAAAATCACAAATTCCTTGTTGGAGGAAAGTAAAGAAAATATAGTGTCACCAGCCCAACTGTAAAATATGTGCCCACCTCCCACGTATTTTCGGATCCTAGTCAGGGAAGCGTATGTTTTCATGAAAGGTTTCCAAGGCACATATGGTTGTGACAGGGCTTAGTGGGTGCTGGGGGTGATGGAAGGGAGAAGAGGGGCAGAGCTTATTAGGTTCTGTGAGAATGAATGATAGTTGTGCCGGTTTTCACAACACATGTTTCAGTTGAAGAAAACTAAAAACAGACAAATAAAACACAAACCTTTGAAGGATAGGACAAAGCAGGTAAAAAGAAAACAACAATTGTGGGAGCATTTCAGCCCCTACACACACCAGTCTCTCCCAGAATGAGCATTTCCGCAGTCAAAGCACAGTCAAAGGCAGTTGATGAACAAGACACACAGAGCTGTTGGCGTCTCTGTGCTCTACCCAAGACCCAGGGTTCTATGGGAAGAGGTTATAGCTTTGTACTTTTACCAAACTAATAAACTAAGCCACAATGGGAACCTGAGACTTTTGCTTACTAATTTCCAAATTCCAGTCTCCCTAGCAATGGTCATGTAGTACTATGCTTTTTCTTCTGTATGAAATACTAAAACAAAACCAAATCTGAATATTTGCATATCAACACTCTGTCCATTTCAGTAGAATAGACAAAAGCAATAGTGCACAGGTTTGGCTTACTTGTATCTGAGTTCCTTAGAGAAGGACAACATTGATTTTACATTTAAGTATGTAACATACATTCAAAAGTCAAAGGAAAATATCCATCATGCTTTGGCTGCAAAGCAGCGTTTCTTTTTCTTTGCTCATAAGTTATTCTTTTTATTTTGCTGACAATATACTCACTACCTGTATGATTGAGCATTTTCCAAGGGGAGTGAAATAAAATTCAAAGTTTAAAAAAACAAATTTTTGAAATTGGCAAACTTTAGTAATAGAAAAGACCAAACAAAATCAAATAACATGCTCTACCCCCCTGCAAGAAAAACAAAACGATTACTAAAAGCAAAAATGCAAGGACAGTGATAAAAGTTTGATTGAACAGCAGTTGGCAAGTCTTAAAATATAATTAAAAGTGAACACCTGTTCATTTTTGTCTCAAAAGTAAATTTGATTTGCAAACATTTGAAAGAAAGTCAAGCATTATTAGGGTGATAGCCAGGGAAGGGTAGGGATTTCCTAAGGCCCTAAATTGCTTTCAAATTTGACAATGTGACAATACCAGGAATTAAGGAATTGGATGAACAGGCCTAATTTGTTAAGGAAAATAAACAGTGCTGAAAGGACCACCTAGGCAGTGAAAAGATTGACTTTGGAGGGTGACTGGGTGAAAATGCAAAGGGGCATGGGTTGTCATAAATATGTAAATCCAAAGATGTATGTTTGAGAATGGCTTATTTTTTCCCCTGACCTAGTTGCAATCCACTGTAAATAGACCAGCGCTAGCAGATTTTCCTTGTTGCTCTACTCCTCTGTCATTTAATATTCTTGCAAAAACTTATTGCTGGGAAATAGCAGGGGTTGCTTGTTGACAGTGGTTACCAGATGAAAATGAATTGTGAAGCCCATCACAGTCCACTGCTGTCTCCAGCTCACTCCACCTCCTTGAGAGGCCTAGACCACAGGGAGGAAGGGTAGAAGGGGCCTACTAACACTATCCTTTAGCTCCTTGTTTGTTGTTTATCCATGAGGAATACTTGATAGGTTTTCTGGACTTGTGGACTTTAAGTTATTAGATTTGGGGAAATCAGGATAGAAGAGGGGACCAAGAGGTTGTTCCAGCAAAGGCATTTGGACAGCAAGAGTCTGCTGGACTTATATTTAAAATCTATATCTACCAATGTAGATATAGGGGACTTATTTTTTCTATCCATGGAAACATTTCCAATCTAAGTGTTTTCTGGAGAAACACATATACCAGCATCCAGGGATATCAGAGAAAGTTTGTTTTTCACTCTGTATTCACATATCCCCCTGCCCCACTGGCATTGAAACAGGGCTGTGAGCAATGATGCTGCCATTCATCCTTTCATATGTTAATTCTTGTCCACAGCCAACAAGAGCTATTTAGTGTATACACTGCCTGTTGACAGCAGAAGAAAATCAAAAAGAAACCTTTCTTCGAAAGCTTGCAGGAAAGAGAATGGTAAAATATTAAGTCTAAAGAGGACCAGAAAAATCACCTATTCCAAAATCTTTATTTTATAAGTGGGGAAACTTGCAGAAAGTTGCTTTACCTTTGTGGCTCTAGGTCAGAGTTCATTTATGATCATATGAAAGTAGCTCACGAATGGCTTCATTTTTCCCAGCCAGATAGCTAATACTTTACTCTCAAGAGTCTGCTGAACTTATATTTAAAATCTATATATACCAATATAAACCAGCTTCATGACCTTAGTCACATTTCATACTGTCAGGGAAGTTAAATAATTTTCCCAGGATATGAAAGATACTTTATGTTCTCAATGTGAATGTTATGTGCTCAAATAAGATCATTTTGCAACACTTTGACACAATGAGTGGTACATTGTACTTGAGAATTATTAACTCAATAATATAATATTATGGTAATTATTATTATTACTACTTAGTCCATTTGGTACTACTTAACAGCATGCCATAAACTGGCAAATTTAAAGATGAGAAATTAATTTTCTCACAGTCCTAGAGTCTAGAAAGCCCAAGGTCAAGGCACCTGCAGGTTCAGTTGTTTGGGGAGGGCTGCTCTCTGCTTCCAAGATGGCATCTTGTTGCTGTATTCTCTAAAGGAGAGGAAAACTGTGTCCTCATCTGGCAGAAAAAAAAAGTTCTTCTTGATGAACATTGTGTGAAGCATCTTTAATAAGAGGCTTCACAAGGAGAGCAGCACCCATGACCTAAATACCACTTAAAGGCTTCATCTTTTAATAGTATCACATTGGTAACACCCAGTTTTTGGAGGAGACACATTTAAACCATAGCACTACCACCACTATATCATAATGTTAGCTGTCCCTCTTCAGTGTAGTCAATTTTCATCTGCTTTTAGAATTTTTCACTTATGTTTCCTTCCAATCAAAGCATGTTTCTTCAGCATGATCCCTTTTCCCAACCTGCATTTGCTTCTTCCTAAAGTCACTTCTATTTGTGCTCCCTTGTCAGCTGCCAAGCATCTGCATTTCCTTGTGTTTCTGATTTTTGGCCATTAGATGCTAAATTATTGCCACGAGAAAGTGACAAGGATAGTTTGCAACCTTTAGCAAGCAAAAAGCTCACTCTACCCAAACAAGAAAAGCATAGAAAATAACAGTGTTCGGATATCATATAGAATGTATAAGATTATACTGTTTCAAATATATTACAACCTCTGAAAATTGACTACTCAACAGACTGTAACAAACTATTCAACACAGAGGTGGTCAACATAAGGAACTGGCCTACTGTACTGATACATACATGTGGTGCATGCCCAGTCTATGAAAATTAGGTCAACTTAAGGAGGTGGCCCATACAGGGAAATGGTCAACTGTGGAGGTTCTACTGTAGTTTGCATTCATTCAAGTTGGAAGAGTAAATGAATTAATACTAAGGCAGTAATCATCTTCAGTTAATGAGCGATTATCCATCAAAACAGAGTGGTCACTATGGCTTGTCACATGAAAGAGTGGATTTGCTATCATTGGAAGCTAGTTACTTTAACAGAAATAGCACTTTTTCATGTTTCAATGTTTCCCAGAGCTCCACTTTTGTTAATAAAAATAAAATACTAATGGATTGTCACATTTTATCATCCTATCCTTGGAGCCCTTGTAACCGTTATTCTGATTGTGGGCTACCGTAATAATGGGCACTCACTGCCTTACTTGCTTTTCGCAGTGGCTTCATTTGCATTTCAGAAACAGGGTTGGTGCTGTGAATATGCTCCCAGGCTGCCTTGGTGACATCTTGAGATCTGCTTTTGGAAGATTCTACAGAATAGGGAATCAAGAGGTACAATTTTCAGAATTCCAGAGCCAAAAGTAAAGATGGATGATGTGGTGGAGAATCATCGAACTCTGCATTTTCTCTCCCCCTTTTCATTGCCAAATTGATTTGCAGTATTTTCTCAGCTGTCTCTATTGTCCCTTCATCCTCAGTTGATTCCAATCCAGATCTTGTCCACTTCACTACCAATGACCTCTTTTTAAAAATCACTGATGACTTCTCTATACCTAAATAAAATACACATTTTTAACTTTCCTTTTTCTTATACTCTAAGTGGTAATTTTCACCCAAGTCTAAGATCTAAGTCTTGTTGGAAAAGGCTCAGCCATGGGTGAGTAAATGGAGGAGTGGTTTTTCTGAGATGCTACACCATAAGTACTTTTTGAGATCCCTGGTTGAAACCCTGAGATGCCAGGGACACTATCCAAGAGCAGTGCCTTCACCATGTCTCATCGCAAAGTTGCTTTAAAAGTTGCCAGATGAAGCAACTGAGGGCACCATTGACCCCTTTGTTGTTTAGAATGGCTCTGTGGCACTGAGACAATTGTCAACTATAGGGAATTGTAGAAAGAGAATCCTCAAACTCGAGAAGAAACCTCTTCCTCCTCCAGTTTTCCTCCAGAGCTCCCTAATGACAAACTCAACATTAATCTATCTATCAAGGGGTTACAGAAGCAATCTGCATTATTATAGTTAGGTAATAAATGGTGAACTTAGATGGGAGAAGCAATGCATTGCTAAGCGGCACACTCACCTAGTCAGCACTACTGAATTTGAGATCCTCTTAATTAGTTGTCACATAGAAATTTGTATTTAGAAATCTTATAGGGAACTGGGAACTTAGCATGTCTGGGATTAAATATATAATCTTTCTCCTCACACTTGGCCCCCATTTACATCTATTACTCATTCCTTCCTTTTGTTTTTGAAACCAGAAACTAAGAAGTAAACATTAACATCTCCTTCTCCCTAATATTCCGTATCTAATACATCATCTACTCTTAACCATTGTATCTCTTTACTCCTATTAAAGCCTAGTATATAATAGGTAAATATTCATATAGAATGGATTAGGACCCCCTCCCCAAGGGATCTATGGCTTAGTTACTAGTTACTGTGCTACTATGAAGTGAAAAAAAACCTGGTTTTGCCCAAAGAGAGGTTTAACCTTTGCCCTTGGTTTCTGGGAGGTAATCCATTTTATACTTACTAGGAGTTTCTTTATTTAGGGACACCAAACTCCAGACACCAAAGCTTGGGTGTATTTCCCTGGTTGGCAGTAGCTTATGCACATTGTCGTACATCAAAGTCAGGAAGATAATGAGTCCACAGGACAATAAAAGCGTCCTCTCTGGAAACTTCCCAGACCCTGCCTTATGTGTCATTTCCCTTGGCTGATTTTAACTAGTACCCTTTCCCTGTAATAAACCAAACATGTGAGTGTAATATCTTTCAATAAGTTTTGTGACTCTTTCGAGCAAATTATTGACATTGAGAGTGATTCTTGGAGCCCTCCACCTGAAACTTGGAGTTGGTGTCAGTCTATGGGGATATTGCTTTCACAATCTGTCGTTTTGCCAGGTAATTATTGTACATGCTAAAAATAACTTAAGTTAATGATCTTGATATAAGGAGATAATCCTGAAATACCCCGGGTAGGTCCTAAATTCAATTACATATTTCCTATAAGAAAAAGACAGAGGGAGATTTCATGTGCCAAAAAGAGGAAGACAATGGGACCAAGAAGATGGACATTTGTTTGAAGTGATGCGTCCACCCAAGCCAAAAAATCCCAGCAGGCCGTGGAATCCAGAAGAAGAAAGGAACAAACTCCCCCCACCCCTCGAGCCTCTGGAAGATGTATGGCCCTGTTGAAAAATCAATAACTTGGTTTTGACCCTATGAAACTGATTTTGCTCTTCTAACCAGCAAAACTGTGACAGAATACATTTCTGTTCTTTAAGTCACCAAATATACTACTCTTTTTTTTCTTTCAGAAGTTATGGGAAAATACTCTACCCTATCACTAACTTTAGAACATGCTATCATGGTCTATTTTCAGAAACGTTTCAAAAATCTCCAAACTAATGCCCCTAATCCATCTTATCCCCTAAATTAATCAATTTCCCACATTATATCTAATGGGGACTTAAAAAACAAAGCATTTCTGATTATATACTTTCTTTTCCCTAACTTATACCACTTCTTCAAAGGCTTCTCTTTGCTCCCAGAATAGATAACTTAAAAATTCCTATGAAAATTGCAAGATTTATGGCAATTTATGGTCTAACCACTTCCTTCCTTCCAACCTCACCTCACATTTCATATATCTCTTTCTCTTTTTCACCCAATCAAATCAGCAGCACCTGTTTGTCCCTCATCTTTGTCATACTTCCTGCTTGAACCTCTTCTCCTTCCTACCCAACCACACTTACCAACCCCCAGTCATCCTTGGGATTACAGCTCATGCTTCATTTCCTCAGGCATTCTCATACCTCCCAAAATCAACTCATTCTATTTTATGGTCTCCTAACATGATATACCTCTGAAGTTATTTTATTTTGCATGTGTGTATGTGCTTGTGCATATGTGTGTGTGTCTCACTGCCTGTGTCCTCTTAAAAACCTAGGTTTGAGTGTATTTCCATGTTGACCAAAGCATATATTAGCATTCTCTCCTTTGTATCTCCTGATGGATGTGCAGTCAATTGAATTCATTGCATGTGTATAAATTAGGGGACTACTGTTCCAGTCATGGCTTTGACACTGACTATGTTGCATGCATCAGAAAATATTTCTGGCTTTTTTTTATCAAAATTTATATGTACGGAGTACAAATCTCACTCACTATGAAGCTTAACTACTTGGGAATAAATTAATACAGGGAGTATTCTCAGTCTCTGGACATTTAAAGAGAGGGAACTATAAGAAAAAGCTTTGTTTTCACTTTCTATGTTGAGAAACTAAAGGCAAGAGTCCTATACTGTATCACCCTCTGCTAGGTCTGCTTTCAAACTCAGTTTTTCATACACTAAAACTACTATAATTATTTAAATTCTTTTTACTAACTTCTTTATATACATGCACACACACATATGTACATATGTTTGTTTCTGCATTAAGACAGATTTAAAAGGTTATAATCTATCTTGGGTATGTTTGCATATATGTATATATACACACATTAAGAGAGAATGAGATAATATATGTGCATATCTAGAAATACAGCACACCCTCCATAGTTGATCACCTCTCTACATTGACTACCTCCTTAATTTTCATAGAACAGATAGGCACCACATGTATGTATCAATATAGTACTTATCAATACAGAAGATCTAGTTCCCGTATGCTGACATTTGTTGCAATGCTTTGGTTAATCAACTTTCAGAGGCTCAACTATATACATACATACAAGAGCATATATATTTGTGAATATATATTCACATGCATACATGTATTTATTCTCCGAAAATAGACTAAGACCTCTTTGAAAGGGGGTAGGAATAGGTTTTTATGATTCTATGTTATGTCTAAATTAAATATGAGACAGGTACTTCAATGTTTGGAAAATGAATGAGGTATTAGAGTTTTTGGTCAAAGCAGTCAGAACCAAAGCACCTTATATTAGAGGAGAAATAATAATAGTGGGACACTCTAGGGCAGAGATCACTTACTTGTTGCTGGGTAGAAAGGTTAACTGGATACCAAATCCCCCTATTTGTTTTTCCCACCCCCTGACATGCGGTGCCTCTAAATTGATGACATTAAATTAAATCAGACAGCCTTATGATAAAGTAAAAGTAAAGATCTTCTTTTTCAATTTCAGTATTAACTAAAGCCAAACATTTCTTAGAAACTCAGAAGGAAAGGTTTTCTCTCCCTTGAATCCCTTCTTTCTCAATAGAGATAAGAAGATGGCCCTCCAGTTGCAGAAGTTGGAAGAAAAGTTGAATCCTCTAGAAGTCACTTTGGGTTGGCTTGTGAAAGGACCTTAATGTATCTTGACTTCCTTCTTCAGTTGGTATCCTTCGTATCATCACAATCTTTTTCCCCAAAAGACAAGTATAACTATAAAGAATCTAAATATTTGCTGGACTATAGCCTTAATTATTTTTTAAAGACATACAAGTAATGAAAATAAAGCCCAAAAGGCTTCAGAAAACAAATTGATTGGAGGAGGGAAACGATGAAAAATAATGTACTTTCTCTGCTGTCACTCTTAGTTGTACATGAGACATTCACTAATTAAATTTTGGCCTAGAAGCTTGAGATGTGAAATACCAGAATTGTGTAAGTCTGCCTCCAGGGAAGTAAATGCAGAGACCCTTCCTTGGCCTAGACATTAGCTTCAGATCCAAAATATTTTACATCTTTTTTTTTTCCTGAGAAAATGATTCCTATGGAGCCTCAATGGGTTCTGCATTCAGACTTCTTCTGAATCCTGATATCCTGTCTTTATGCAAGAGAAACAGCTGATTCCTGCATTGTCAGGTTATAATGTATAAATAACTAAATTTAAAACACATTAGAGTAACTCAATATTGACATTATCTTGCAGTGAATTTTTTTGAAATTCAAATATGCCCTTTATTCTGTGAAAAACTATGACTCTCAAAATTACTCTAATTGGTTGTACAAGTTTACATTTTTACACTGGTATAGGATTGTCTATAGTTCACTTTTAATTCAATTTTCATCATTATTTACTTCATTTTAAATGGTGAGTATTAATTTCATTTTATTTTCTCTGTCTCTTTTTCTGGTCTATACAACTCCTTTTTTCCTGAAATCAGCCCCTTATTTTATCATCTCTAATACTGTCACTCTAAATATAGGGTATGGGAAACTCACTCTTCTGAATCATGTAGCCAATTAGCACTGAAGTTATCACAGCCTGACAGCAGGGAAAAAGAAAAGAAGAAGAATCCAAACTATTCTAATTATGTCATTAACAACACCCTAGACCCAACTGTGAGAAAAGAGAGGTTTGCTCACGCCTGTGAGAAGAAAACACTACTGGACTGGAAAATCCCAATTAACTGTGCAAAGTGAATTACAAATTAATTTCTCTTAATAAATTCAGTTTGTCTTTTTTATTACTTATTTCAGGTAGAAAATAGATAACCACAAAACATTTCAAGAGAATTGTGCTTTCTAAATTATTGCACATCTATCTAGAATACAAAATATTTGTCAAGAAAACTTCAAGGCAAAACCTGAATACTGTATTTTAGTTTCTTTTTATTTTGTAGCTTAGTGTCCATACATTTAGAATTTTAACCCCAAATAGGACAAAATGTATGCAATTTTACATGAAGAAAATGAACATGAAAAATTTCAAGTAGTCTTAACAGGAGGAAATTCTAACACTATCTGCTCACTATTCACATTTAGCTCATATACTACTCAACCTTTCTAATTCTTTGCTTTGAGGGATAGTAAGGTTCATATCTGTGAATTGAAAAGGCAAATCTGTAAATTAACAAAGCAGAAATTACTATTTTAAAAAAATCAAAATAAAGGAAGCAAAGAAAACTGATACATGGGCCAGTAAAATCTTTTTGCTGTGAATATACAATTAATCCCTGCCACCCTATAATGGCTACATCCAGGAGGAGAAAGGTAGGCTCTTGGCAATTGAAATGGTTGAGTGTGAGTCCTTCAAAGTATGCTTTCCTCTCTTCTTCCATGATGTGCAGCTTCTGTGGCAAGGGGAGGGTGTGATCTCTAAGCAAGAAACTTCCTTCTCTTCAATCTGGGCTACAAGCTGCCAGCCAGCTGGCTCATTTGAAGCGATTCCTGTTGAAGTAAGCCTGACTTTCTAGCCTGGAAGGATTGGTAGTAAGCCTGACTTCCTAGCCTGGATAATACCCATTTTAACAAATCTTATCATACTATATACTTTCCCTTTTTAATATAAACAACATTTGTGAATATATTTTCAATGTCATGGGTATTTGATTAATTCTGTCTCCCCTAATAGGCTGTTATAATCCATGAGTGCAGTGATCATGTTTGTTTTTTGTTGTTGTTGCTGTTGTTCATTTGTTTATTTTTCCATTCCTATTTATCCTGAAAGCTATTCCTTTTAGTTATGTATTGTTGTGCAGCAAATTATCACAAACCCTAATGACTTAAAATGAGTATGGTGAGTACTCTAAGAAAAAGAATTAGACATAGAATTAGCATGTATGGATATATATTCAAAACAACTGAAAGCAAGGACTCCAAGAGATATTGATATACCTATGATCATAGTTATAATCACAATAGTCAAAAGATGGAAGCAAAACAAGTGTCCATCGATGAATGTATAAGCCAAATGCGGTGCATACAAACAAAGGAATATTATTCAATCTTAAAAGGGAAGGAAATTCAAATACATGCTAGAAGGTGGATGAACTCTGAAGACATAAGTTTAAACAAAAATAAATGTTTAGGGGAAAAAAACAGGATGGCATAAGGGAGTGATCAATGTGTGGTCCTCAGGTGGCAGGATAATTTTGTGAGGACATTTTTGGTTATTAGTAATGTCAGATATCACAAAAATTATGTGTGGAACTTTTTTTTTTCTTTCTTTTTCTTTTCTTTCTTTCTTTTTTTTTTTTTTTTTTTGAAAAATCAGTTTTCATTAGTGTTTGTGTATTTACTCTGTGGCCCAAGACAACTCATATTCTTCCAATGCGTGGCAGAGAAATAAACGATTGGATACTCTTGGGTGAAAACAGCCTTCTAAACTGATATAGTTCTAAGAAATCAAAAAAAACTGACTCAGAAAAATCCATCTTGATGGGTTAGATGAGTTCATTAGTGGTTACTTACGCAGGGTTCTCACTACTGGGTGCCAGTAGTTCTTCAAAGAGAAGAATCTGCACTGGCTGCTTGTTTGTGGAACCTTAAATCTCTTTCTGAATGACGCAGAGCTCTCTCTCCGCATCATCACATATTTACCTAAAATGCAGGTTAAGCACACACAGTATTTCCCATTAGGTGGAAATTTTAGTATTGTAATTAACTAAAGGGTATTCAGCAACTAGGGAAGTTCAAAACAGTTCTAACTGGTCTTAAGACCCATGATCATCTATGCAAAGGGAACTACCTAATAATATGCTTTGTATTTCAGTATTTTTTTTTTTTTGGTCTATAGCTCTAAATTAAAAAGAAACCTGCACAAATTCTGTTAAACATCAAAATCCAGTTGAAGGGAACTCATCACTTTCCCTCAATAAGTCAGTCATAAAAGAACAAATACTATACGATTCTACCTAGATGAGGTAATCTGGAGTAGTCCACATCACAGAGACAGAAAGTAGAATGGTGATTGTCAGAGAGTGGGAAAGAGGGTCATGGTGAGTTATAATATACAGTGTCAGAAGATCAGAAGATGGGATGAATGGTGATAGTTGTACAACAGTATAAATGTACTTAATATCACAGAACTCCACACTTAAAAAGGACTAAAATGATAAATCTTACCTTATGTGTATTTCAGAACAGAAACTCTCTCTCTCTCTCTCTCTCTCTCTCTCACACACACACACAATTACCTCACAGTTTCTGTGGGTCAGACATGTGTGCATAACTATACAACTTAACTAAGTCCTCTGTTTCAGGGTTCCCCACAAAGCTTCAATCAAGGTGACCATCAAATTTAGCTCTCATCTGAAGGATGACTGGACAACTCAGGTAGTTGTTTGCTGATTCAAGATCTCAAAGGCCATTGAACTGAGAGCCTCTGTTCCTAATTGGGTGGATGTTGGCGACAGGCTATTTTCAGTTCTTTGTGATGTGGTCCTAACCAAAAGGGCATCTGGGTCAAAGTGCACCAGCAAGGGGGCAATGAAGAAAGTATTGGAGCAAGACAGAAAACACAGTTCTTTGTAATATAATCATAGAATTGGTGCCCCTCAAACTTGTTGAATTTGGGGGGGTATAGTCAAGTTACTGAAGGAGAGGAGATTGCAAAGAGCCATGAAAAGCAGGAGGTACACAGGAATAATTAGGGGCCATTTTAGAAGTCTACTACCCAGACCTCAAACTGTAAAGGCAGTTGCAAGAACTCCAAAGGGGTTTGGAAATTCCCTAAGACAGGAGAGGTCAGAGATCAACCTAGAGGTCAGAAGTCAACCTAGATCCCCAAGTCTTTAGTTAGGGAAAGTCGAACTACAGGCTGGGGTTGTGTCAGAAGCAGCCTCTCCAGCAGTGTCTTTCAACCTTTTTCATCTCATGGCACACTTGAACCTAGATTAAACTTCTGTGGCACACTTAAATTATGTTGATAAAAAAGAGTAATAGAAAGAATATACTTACTGTGCTTTGAACTTCTTTTGAAAATAATTTAATTGTCTTTACAAATTTTGCAGCACACCTAAGATCCTCTCATAGCCCACCAATGTGCTGCAGCATACCAGTTGAAAATCACTGCTCTAGATGAAAACCAATCATGTGTTTTCTGCAAATAATGGCCAGCTTTCTGGGTCAGAGGATACCTAGAGGCTAAGAGTAGTGCCAAGATGCAGCAATACTTAAGGTCCAGACCAGACCACTCAACTGCTCTATACCTTGCCTGATGGGTTTTATGCAGACATTTGTGGTTAAAACCTTGGTTTCAGGTTTTTCTAATGTCTTTTTATAATTTTCTTCTGGGTTTGGGGTGGACTCCAAGTAGATTATCTGTTTTAAAAAGTTTGACTACAAAATTTTCACCAAGTCAGTTCACTGGCTATCTTTTCCACCAATGTCATTTGAAAAATATACTTCTGAATCAAGGCCTACAGAAGCTGCTCAGAAGCTCCAACCTCTAATGTTCTATTTTCTGATCATTGAAGAAAGAAATGTCTGCATAACCAACATAGCCTCATAGGCTAGGAATATTATATAAGGATTTCGGGAAAGGTAGTGATGAGGACAAAGAGACAGAGAAGAATTTCATTTTATCATGGAGAGTTATCTTTGAGTTTTTATTGCTTCGTTAAAGTAATGTGCTCAATAAAAGAAAAGCAGGAGGATGTATGGCACCTAGTGAAAGGAAAAAAACATGCACAGAAGAAAAAAAAAAAAAAAGTGGAGCACAAGGAGCCTTTCCTCTACCTGAAGCTGTCTTCTCCAATGTTCTACATGCTTATCATTTCTTCTAAAATAAGAACTTCAGATTCCAGAAAGTAGTTTGCATTCAGTCCAACATTTTGTGAAGCCAAGAATAAAATTTTTTCTCTCTCTGAGCCAAACCTCCTAACTGTGTGAATATGGAGTGTATCAATATTTATGCGCAGTGCTCACAGAGTACATGCACCTATTTGCAAATCGCAGGTCCATTTCCTGGGATGACTTTTCATCTGAATACAAAATCAGTGTATAGATGGGCTGTAGTTCCTTTTCTCTAACTTCATCATGGGTCATTGGTATTCATAGGTGATCACAAGTCTTCATAACTTTTTTAGGGATAAGAATGGGTAGACACTGAAGGGGAAATTTCCAATGGATTGCCTTCCTGACTTGCCAAAGGTTATTCACTTAATCAACCGAAAACCTGAAGTTAGATATAAAATCCTGCCAGTTGAACCTTGACCAGCATGAGGAGCTGATCCCTTAAACATCTCATATGTACCAGGGATCCAAACAAGTATGTTCCAGCCAAGACCCACTTTTCATCAACACCAAGTAACTTGTTTCCATCCTGTTTTTCTCACTGTAAATTCATTATAGCTCAAGGAATTCTGTATGAGCAAAAATCTCAACACTGACTTACTCTAAAGTCTCTTATAGTAAATAACCCAATATCCCAGACAAATGCAAGAAACTGCCCTCATCAGAATGAAGATGACAAATGTAAATCCCTCACCTTTACTGATTCTGCCTTTTCTTTGTTATTGCCACCATTCCAAAGCTCCAGATACGAAAGTGATGTCTGTCCCATCCTTCTATTTAGGAATTCACACCAGTTATCCTACCAATTAGAACACAACATTTTCTAGAAAGATCACTATTAGCAGTGCTAAAAATATTCTCTTTAAATGTGAGTTATTATCTGCAGTTTAAAACTCATTTTCCATTCCAATGAAAAATATTTTCCCTTTCTTACTTCTTCTCCGGACATCCTAATATCTTGAAACGCACTTCAAAGAGAAAACCTTCAAAAAATACATTTGGCTTTGAAACTTTCTCAGAGAGTTTCTCAACACACCGAGGCTCACTTTCTGAAACCCTGCTCCTGAAACCAGGCAACTCCAGAGGCTGTCCCTCTTTTGCTCAAATTCATTGGAAAATAATTGGTAAAATTCTTTGTAGAAAGAAATGCTTGAGTGAAAACCACAATGTGTTCCTACCAACACACAGTTTGGCTTTTAAAATCTTGTCCCTCCTTCCTCTTTGTGTCCTTTCTTTTTCATCTTTCTTAGACATTTTCCTCAAAGATTCTCTCTAATACTTTGTTGAGACTCTAGAAGGTACGAGGCATGTTTAGTCCTTAAGTCTATAAACTGTAATCATATATATATTTGTATATACATATATACACACACACATATGAATATATATGATTACATTACACCCTAGGAAGAGGCAAAAGGGAACTATTGTTTATGCAAAAATATATTACACCCAGCAGGAATATTTTTATTCTGGATTACATAAAGATCTTTCAAATTTGTTTTAATTTTCATTATTTATTTTTGAGTATTTTTTAATTTTTTTCAAATTACTATGAGTGTACCATTTTTAGGTTACATCGTTCTCACTTCCAGGGTAAAGTTCCATTTGTAGAAGAGTCTGTCCCCCAGGGAACGTGTTATACACCCTCACAACGTGCACATTAGGTGAGAACCCGCTTCATGCTCTTCCTCCTCTGCCAAACGTCCCCCCTCCCCTGCTCTCCTCTGCCCCTGAACTGGACTACAATAGTGTTTTATTGTTCTTATGTGCATATAATTGTTTATGTATTGATTTCATATTAGTATGGGGTACATTGGATATTTATTTTTCCATTCTTGTGATACTTTACTAAGAAGAATTTATTTCAACTTCATCCAGGTAAATGTAAAAAAATGTAAAGTTTCCAACTTTTTTAATGGCTGAATAATATTCCATTGTATATATATACCAGTTTGTTGATCCATTCTTGGGTTGATGGGCATTTAAGCTGCTTCCATGACTTGGCAATTATAAATTGAGCCACAATAAACATTCTAGTACAAATGTCTTTGTGGTCTAGTACAATGTCTAGTACAAATGATTTTTGTTCTTCTCAGCAGGAAATTTTGGATGGCCCAATATAAGAAATGTATGAAATACCTAAGTGAGAGGTCCAGAATGGTTTACTATTTTATTTTTAGTTAAACAGGAGAGCTTATTGTATTTGGGCTCTAATATGCTGTTTTATTGTAAACAGTAAACCCCTTCAGCAAAGGAAAATGTGTGACACATTTAAATAAACACCAATTTTCTCAGTTTTATTTTTCTACATCTAATATTTTTTGCAATGATTTGCTATACTGCAGTATTATACTATATTTAGCTCAGTGACACAACTTTTCCAAAAACAGAAATACGATTGAAGTAAATGCACATGCAAATTAATTCTACACTCAAGCGCAAGTAATCCCTAGAAAAACATGAACTCAGACACACACGTGTGCACATATACACACACAGCATGGGATGGATTTTTCGTGGTAGCTTGATGGAAAACTAAAAGTTTCTTTTTTGATTACACTGTGTTTACATTAATTTTCCCCTCTTCGTCAGCTCCAAGCCCGCGTTAATACAAATATCAACAATATATGTGTATATACATAAAATGTTTCAGTTTGAACTTAGAAATATATTCCCCACTTTATACGCAAATATGGTTAAAACTTAAAATAAGAAGCTTAAAAAATGACTCATTGCTGCCAACAAAGCTATGCCAATAATTAAGCCTTTTTTTCCCCTGAAATTCATCTTTCTTTACTTTGCTTCATAATTCTGGAACTGAGACTATATAGCCATTCTCTTTGTTAGAAATGCTTCCCATTAGGTCCCATTGAGAAAATCCCATGAAGGTTATGTTGAACAGGTGGATGAAAATATTCCAGATTGTATATGAAGCCTGCCCACTGTACCCCATTATTGAACTAATGTACGTACACAGCTATGATTCAATAAAAAAATAAAAAGAAAAGAAAAATGCAGAAAATGAAGACAGGAATACAGGAAGGAGAACAAATTGTTCTTTTCCATCTGTCTGCTGCTTTTTTCAGAAATAGTCTTTCACTCTAGAAGCGACAACATTACAGGATCCTTCCTGTTCTTTCACCCCCCTTAATAGTGGCAGAACCCCCATTTGAGCATGATGCCTGGGGATGGTTTGGTGGTTTACTTGGCACTGAACACGGTGCTGTGCTCTTTACTGAAATAAAGTGGGAGAATGCCAATCCATGGCAAGTAGTTTCATCACAAAGTCATCGGTGGGTGCTAACTAGGGTCTCCATTTCACTGTTATGTCAGTAATGAAGACTATAAAGGCTGTGAGTAAGACGCCCTGTACTCACGGCATAGAGGGATTTCCAGAAAGAAGCTGTAAAATCGGTCTCAATTCTCTGAGATCAACTAAATGTCGAAGTAAGAGCAAATTTCAATGGTGGCCTGAGACTAATTTTCTTGTAGCCATCTCTGAAAAATAAATATAAATTGAAATTTATTACAAGAGTATGTGATTTACAATCACATAACTCTTCATATGATTTTTAGTGCATTGGAAAGAAGTTGGAGCCTCAACCTTGTGGTGAAGACACCTGGGTAGATGGAAAAGAAACCTAAAATTGTCAACAACAAAATCCTCATTGCCTCTTCTAAAATGAAACAAAAAATCACAGTATCGAAAGTATTTTTAAATTGTTTTCATATTCTTAAAATAAAGAGTTCATCTTTTGACATAAATACAGCTCATAATTTTTAGTTTTCTGCCTTATTATGTCACTTTTTTTTTCTTTTCTCCTTCAGTTTACAGTGATATTTGCTGCTGGCAAAGCCAACTTTAAACCAAACTTAACAGTTTCCACCTTCTCCAAATCTATGCCTTTACATGGATCTCCTACCATGTTTAACTTTCTCAAAGGAGTTACCAAATTACTTTTTTAATCAAAGTAGTTTCCAAATTCAATTCCTATGAGCGAGGGTTTTATAATTTACTGCATGCCTATGATGGTGCTGGAAACTAGTCCTGGCACTGAGGCAGGCTTCACACTCCTGCTCCCCTTTCCATTCATTTAATTCCATCTTAATGATCTCCTTTTTTGGTTTTCCTATCTCATTTACTTTTTTCTCATAAATATCATACATTTATGTCAGTATTCTAAGATATTATTGCTAAAACTTATACCAGAAAGAAGATAAAAACATAGCCCAAGACCATCTTTAATCTACCTAAACAAGTTAACTGTGTCTTACACCTTTCATTCCACAGTGTTCCTCTGGACCACAGAAAACACATTTAACTTTTATTCCTATTTGAATGCCTTATAATTATTTGAAAACACATAACACTTCTCTTGAATCTTCTTTCTGTAGGCTAATTTATCCCACATTAACATAACATATCAACCACATTCTTACCTAATGCTTAGCAAACGTATTCCCACTGCTATAATACAAGTTGTTCACACGTCCATTTCTCTGATATCTGGCCCAGGTTTTGAATTTTTGCACTGCTTTTTTCTAATCTCTCCTTCTCTTGAGCCCTAAAGGCAAAAGATACTCGTGTTTATGTGCTGCCATAAACTGTTCTTCAGATATTTTTGGTCTCTATATTTCTTAGCTCATCATTTGCATGTAAGGTAATCAACTATAAGACTTTTTTATTTTATTATGAAATTTAAAAATTCTAGATTTGAGAGACGGAAAAAAACACCTAGAGCAACTCGGTATCTGTCCTAGTTTGTATCATAAGGCAACTAAGATCTTGGTAGGTGATGTATTATTTTCCAAGTGTATACAAACAATATCATTCTCCAAAATAATATAAGGGCTCTTTGTAAACATCAGACTGCATTTTGTAGTACAGCCATGGTAAGCCACCAGCTTATAGATTTCCTAGTGGTGAGCGTTTTCTTTCTTTCTTTTTCCAACTCAATATTTTAAAACCAGAAGGCTGTACATAAAACTATGAAGAAACAATTGAGAGATGCTGCAAATCTCAGTTCTGTGTTCTATGAACTACAAAAGGCTTTCATTTTGAGTGACTGTCAATAGCTCAGTGGTACCTGATGCTTTGATGTCAGACAACTCCCTCCACACATCCTAACTCCTGTAGGTGTTTATGTTTGCAAGTCAACCTTGGTATAGTGTCATATACTTTCACAAACTTAGCATCTACTATAAGACAACTAAGACAATACATAAGAGGAACATATGTATGCAAAAATATTTATATACACAAGAGTGTACATATGCAGATTACATTATCTCAGGTAATCACATGGTTCAAGTGGGAGTAGAGAAGTGTAATGGTTTAAAGAGGTCTATGGAGCTAAACAGCCTGCTTCAATTTCCTGTTTTTACTACTTAATAACAATGCAGCACTGGGAATGTTTCTTGAAGTCACAAGACATGATTTATTCATTTGTAAAATAAATATAAAAGCATTTTCTGAAAAATTATTTAAAAGGGATTAGAAATGGCTAATTAATCTTCATTACTACGATTTCTTGCAGTCTGAAAACTGGCACCAAAATCTCCTGAATTCTAGTGCAGAAATGATTCCTTTATGCCACTTTTCCACACTCATGGTATTTTATATGTTCCCCTAGTTGCTAATCTCTGCTGCTGTGCATTGTAAAAGTTCATGGGAGGTCTGGAAGGTGTCATACCCATCCACTTAATGAGTGACTGGACATTTTCAGCTTGTGCTAACCAAATCCATCACTGTAAATTTTTATATGGATAATCTAAAGAATGCCTGTATAGACAGTGACTCACTGAGCCAAATATCTAATGTGATCATGACTAGGACGACTGCAGATGGTTTTATGTCCAATTAGCCATGACTGGTAAAGAATTACAAAAAGAGAATAACCAAATTTTATGCTCCACTAGGCAAATCAATGGCTGCAGAATTGCAGCTGGTCTCCTTTACAAATGCTACTAAGAGCTTTGTACAATTCGTTGGCTTTTTAAGTGGTGGCTTCACCTCTGTTAAATCAATTATAGGCAAAATGCACCTGAACCCCAAATCCAGCTTATTCAATTCAATATCTAGGGGCAGCCAGGCTTTATATTTTCAATGTTTTCTTCTTTCCCTACTTTTAGGAATTTGCCCTGACTCTTATAATATACTCATGTTAGTTTTATGACCAAAAATCAGCCTGAGTGAGTAGAGGTTTGTTGGTGACATTATTTCCGAAAGCAGTGGTTCTCAAACTTCCTAATGCCACAGTGTATTTTCATTGTTAAAAAGAGGTCGTGACCCACAGGTTGAGAACTGCTGTCCTTAAGGCTCTGGGAACCTCACAGGTGGAAGTGTCTGAGTAGGCCTGATGGTGCTTCTCACAGCTTGGTTCTCTACCCATCTGTCTCAGAATTACCTGGTATAATTATAAAACAACAACATGCAAAGAACAAAAGTAAAGTAATAAATAAAATGAAAATGAGAGACAGAGAGAGAGAATGAGAATAAAAGAAACATTTCAGGTTCATATTGAAACCAACTTCACAATCACTGGAGTGAAGAGACCAGCAATGCACCTTTTTAACATGCACCCTTGTGACACTGATGCGTGCAGAACTATGAGAATTCTTGATGAATTTGATAAATAAATAAAAATGGACATTTAAGTATGTCTGCTTATCTCTCTAGCTAGATCCTGAGAGGCTACTTTCCTATTCTGGATACCAAAGATCGCCTCTGCCAGGAGCAAAAGGATCAACTTACAAAACTTAGTGTTGGAAAATATTGTCGAAATGAAGGCTGGAAACCCCAGTCATTTTTCTTGTCTAAAATACAGAATCATATTATTATGGCTCATGATGCTGGATTATGTTTAATAGTTCCAGTTAGTTTGGAAGATCCACAAAGGATAAACCTATGCTTTCTTTTCCTAAAATCAAAAAAGCATGTTTTTACTCCTTTTATTTCTACCTCCTGATTAAATCGTGATTGCTCACTCAGGTTGTTCTGGATCTGTAGTCAGTGGTCAGATGGTGTTGGAGTCACTGGCATGTAGACCCACATTCGGGTTTTTCTGCTAAAGTTTCTTGGATCCTTAGTGTCAAGTGGAAGCATTTGCCACGTGGAAGGGGCTTCTGGAAGTTTCCCTTGCCGACTTCTTACAGAAAGTCCTCATTTATATAGTCCGTGAAAGGTATGGTCTTACTTTATTCCAAATGTCGGTATACTATCACAGCTCTAATACAGGATATTCATAGACTTAAGAGTCTTCTTAAACCACCCTGTATATATTCCTCCAACCTTTCAGGAGAAGTACACTAATTTTCCTCTGGGGCTCCACAGCTACCCCACTCAGACTGTGTTCTCTCTGGGGTTTTTTGTTTGTTTTTCTTTGTTCTCTAAATTTTTGATGAGGATGGATATATAATAGTTGTCTAAGTATGTGGAGTACACGTTATGTTTTGATACAGTCATATCAAATTACACAGTCATATGTGTAATTATCAAATAGAGGTCACTTACATATTCATCACCGCAAGCATTTATCATTTCTTTGTATTAGGAACATTATGATTCCCCTCTTTCAGTTATTTTAACACATGAAATAACTATTGACTATGGTCACTCTGGGATGCCACCAAATATTAAATCAGTGGTTCTCAACCTTCCTAATGCCGTGACCCTTTAATACAATTTCTCATGTTTGGTGACCCCAACAATAAAATTATTTTCGTTGCTACTTCATAACTGGAATTTTGCTACTGTGATGAATCATAATGTAAATATCTGATATGCAGGATGGTCTTAGGCCACCCCTGTGAAAGGGTCATTCAACCCCCAAAAAGGTCACGGCCCACAGGTTGAGAACCGCTGTATTAGATCCTGTTTCTTCTAACTATATTTTTAACTCAAAAACCATCTCCGTTATACCCCTCCCTACTACCCTACCCATCCTCTAGTAACCATTATCCTACTCGCTATCTCCATGAGACCAATTGTTTTAATTTTCAGCTTCTACATCTGAGTAAGAACATGTGAAATTTGTCTTTCTGTGCCAGGCTTATTTCACCTGTCATCAAATTCTCCAGTTCCCTCCATGTTGTTACCAATGACAGACTTCATTCCTTTCACAGCTGAGTATTATTCTACTGTGGATATGTACCACATTTTCTTTATCCATTCATCTGCTTGCCATAGAAAAAATGATACCCAAGTCAACTTAACTTACTAGACAAAAACCACGAGGATATGGGATGTTTACATGCCATGGTGTTTCACGTCGGTTTATGTATGTACGTACATATATGCATGCATGAATTAATATCAATGTCTGCATATAAAATATATAACACATTTGAATAAAGACATAAAGAAATAAATTAATATATTATCTTTGCCTCCTTCTCTTTCCTTCCTCTGTCAAAGCCCTTTCATCAAGTACTTCTTTTGTGACAAGTACTGACTGTCAATAGTACAATGAAAAAAGACTCGATCCTATCCTCAAGAAACACACACTCTTAGAAAAGAAGGAAAAATGACAGACAGTATCTGTGGCAAAAAAAGGGGAAAATATAATTTGTATGAGTTCAAAACAAAGAAAAATCATCTCATCATGTCATGTCATAAAATGTTTGTAGTGCCTCCTTTACACACACACACACACCAACACACCCCTGTGCCTCGCTATCATAGACAAGGGCAGTTTATCCTTAATCATTTTGTTGTTGTTGTGGCAGAGAAACTATGTAAACTATCCCAGCCTGTAGAACTAAAAGATGATAAAACAGGACAAAAAGAACACCACTTGAATTTTAATTTACCATTCTATCTTCTCTCTCTGTCTCAAAAAAAAAAAAGAAAGAAAGAAAGAAAGTGAAAAACTAACGAGTACCATAAAGAAACAAGTACTAATGTTTAAATACCTCATAATATAGCAAAAAAAGAAATTACACTAGCCCATATCCAATTATAAATTCAAAGCAGACTGAGTTCAATATTTGAATTATGAATCAAACAACTCTATTAGTACACAGATAATTTAAACCTTAAAATTAAATATGACTTTGCATTCCCACCAACAGTGTAGAAGTGTTCCCCTGGAGCTGGAACATACTCTTCTTAGCAAAGTATCTCAAGAATGGAAGAAAAAGTATCCAATGTACTCAGCCCTAATATAGAGCTAATTTATAGCTTTCATATGAAGGCTAAAACCCAATTAGAGCACAAGAATACAGGGAAAAGGGAAAGGGTGGGGCGGGGCGGGGGGAGGCTAGGTGGAGGGAGGGCAATTGGTGGGATCACACCTACGGTGCATCTTAGTAGGGTACTGGTGAAACTTATCAAATGTAGAGTATCAATGTCTTTATATAGTGATTAAGAAAATGCTATGAGGGCTATCTCTCATAGTACGATCAAAATGTTTCTGATTGTATATGAAGCACATTCTGCCCTATGATTGCACCAATGTACACAA
>CAUYRH010132656.1:0-38831 GCA_963574655.1 Perodicticus potto
GCCTGTAGTCCCAGCTACTTGGGAGGCAGAGGCAGGAGACTCGCTTGAGCCCAGGAATTGGAGGTTGCTGTGAACTGTGATGCCACGGCACTCTACCCAGGGTGACAGCTTGAGGCTCTGTCTCAAAAAAAAAAAAAAAAAAAAAAAGACAAGAAAGCAGCAGCATTCGGTGTGCCTAATGCACCCGTGACCATGATGCAGTAACCCGGCTAGACTGGATCACTCAAGGGCTGCAAGGTGGCTAACAACGTGCTGCCTCTTTTTACACATATTGTGTAAGTAGCTTAAAATATTTATTTAGAGAAAAAATTAAAGGTCTGTGTCAGAAGGAGAAAATGAGGGCTACTTGTGGTAGAGCTCAAACTCTACTTCTATCTTGCTCTTTCTTCTTCTGTCACCCTGCCCTGCTCTTTGGCAAACCTGGACCTTCCACTAGGGAACTATGAAGTCCTGCAGTTAAAAAAACTATGCACCTGAGAATGCAATTTGTTAGTCATCTACATATTATGAACTTGAACCTAGTCACTGAGGTCTCACAGCCTATCCCACGGACATACGGAAGGGTCCTTTCCCAACAATGTAATGATGTCCCTACGAGGGTATCAGGAAGATGCACTTTTCTTTCCCAACCCCACGAGTTTCCAGTGGTGGCTGCACATCTCAGCAGACTGGCAACTCAGTGCTTGACACCAGGCAGACTCTTGATTTGCCTCTGTATTTAGAACTCAACCTAAATCCTAAAAGCATGAAAAAGAAAAAGATGTGGCTCCTGTCCTCAGAGAGTTCACAAGTATTCCAAAATAAACTTTGAGACTGCTTTTCCACCATGAAAATGAAGCAATACACAAATTTACTTCTTGTGCCTTTTTTTGTGAATAACCTGAAACTGTCTATCCTCTAAAAACTATTAAGTTCATGCTTTAAGATACTACTTATAGGCATTGTGCTAGATTTGATAGATCAACTCCATTATTTCTAATGATCACTTCATCTTCATTCAGGCTGAGTACATTTTTCTCCAAATTTCCATATAGCACACTTTGCTGCTTTTCTCTCCCAAAAGAAAGGATTCTATTTTTTTACTTAGAATATTCCTTTTAGGTTTTGTGCTAACTTTCCTGATTTTTGACCTTCCCTTTAGGGTCCCATGAAGTTTGTATCTTGTAAGGTCACTTATAAACCTCTGCAGACAGCAGAGAGAAATTTTCCTATTTGGCAACAAATCTTTTCAACATTACCAAAAATGATATTAGCAACAATCTTCCAGAAAATACTGTATCTCTCTGAAAGGTAACACTTGTAGAATTTAGATCCAGCAAAATCTTGCTGAATACTCAAAAGCGACTTTCCTGGAATGAATTCATTTATTTCTAAAAGTGTGAAGCAGAAATAATGCCATCTCTAGCCTACTTGATGATGGAGAAAAAAGTCTGGTTTACAGTTATAATGGCTTGGAACTAATTCTGCTTTTTTGTTTCTAGTTTGCCATATCTAGCCTAATTGTTAAGGTATGTGTACCCTTCTGAACACACTGTTGGCTTTGAATAAGACCTGAGTGGGAAAGCCTCTCAGTTCACAGCCTATGGAACCTATTTGCATTTCCAAGGAAATAGTTGTTTACCACCCTGTTGTCATTTGTTCAGAACACAACACAGAAGTGAATTCCCATCAATATTCATAGTCCTTGTAGCCTCCAAAGGCTCCCTGTGTGATTGTGCTCCATTTAGCTCTAAATCTGTATTCCCATATAGATTTAAATAAGAGAGCTAGGGAAATTTTGGAGTCTTTTGTTCTCAGTCACAGTAATATTTAAATAGTCCGCTGGGTGTGCAAGTATTGCTGAGTCCTTTATTGCTTTGTTATCATCTACCGCAAAAAGATTCACCTCAGGGAAACATAACCTTTTTTTTTTTTTTTTAATTTCCTATTCTGAAAAATCTCTACCTGTCCCTTACTAGCTTAGTTATAAATCAATTTTGGTTTTTTATATGCACACGAGATCGGGCATATATAATTCTTTCCAGTGCTAAGGTTTCATCCTCTGCTTCTATTCTTATCCCAGGGTTCTTACACATATTCAACAGGCTAAGCCTGAACTTACCTGGATTTTTCTTATCAAACATCATAAAATTTTTCATATACTTGTAAGTATTAAATGAAAATATATAATGAGTTGCGATGACCAAAGGAGTAGACAGAAAATATTCCAGGGTATATGTCAAGTCAATTCAATGTAAGAGTTGGACTAATAATTAACATTTTACATATGTTTGTTATTTTAAAACATATATTGAGCAAACTCTATGGACTTTAAGTAAACGAGGTTAGCCAATTACATTTGGGAATTTATCCTAGAAAAAGTGGTACATCCGTCATTGCTGAGTAAGACCACGGTCGCCTTCTGAACACTGCCCTTGACAAGCTCTGCTCTGATGCCACGCCTAGTCCAACCTTCAAAGCCATTGGAGAGCTCTTTTTCAGGAATGCCAATCAGAACTGTCATCATAGGAAGATCTGACAAATTCATAAACTCATTCTGGAAAAAATTCTGCGACCTCATTGCTGAATATCACTACAGTCACCCTTGAAATATCCATCTGGTATCTTGAATTACCCCCATGTTGGCCATCTATCTTGCTGACAGCAATATTCAGCAAGAGGATACATACCACTTTTCCAGGATGAGTTCACAAACTTACTTGTCAAACCTCATACATCCAGCAGGTGAAGATTAACTCTACTTCTGTAACGGGAGGTCGAGTTATTGAAATTTTCTTTTCTTTCCCTTCATCATGCCGTTATTCGTAAATGTGTGTATATATCCACAATAATTTTTATTTATGTGGATACACTTATTGAAATTTCCACCCTAAATACTTATCTGAAAACATCTTATTTGGAAAATAATATGCCATAGTTAAAATGACAGAAAATCGACTTAAAATGTGGTGAAATAACATAAAGAAATAATTTCCAGTGATAAAGTACTTAAAGCAAAAAGCCTGGTCCTAACTGAAGATCTGAAATATATATCTACAAGGGCTTTTATCACAATGAAATTGTGCTATGTGACTACAATGAAAATATAAGTTTAAAAATACGTGAAGGTAAAAGACAAGTAAAAGAGTAGAAATAAGAAATAATCTATTTTAATATTATGTTTTCGATTTCCATGTAAGGTTCTGGATCAGGTAACAGTAAGCATACGTTACCCTGTCTAGCCTATTAAGTACAACCAAAAACTAGAACAGATGCATTCCGCAGCTACCCAAGACTCTGAAAAGCTAAGCGATGACAGGTAGAAGGGAAAAGGGAAACATGGACCTAAAGCAAGATCAAGTTGGGGTGAAGTTCTTGTTTTTCTTTTCCCTGCAGTATCTCCCAGCCTGAACTGAAAAGTAACACAACATCCAGAAAGGTGCAGTGCGAATAGCAGAAAGAGCTCCAAGGCCTCAATTTCTGATCTAAATATCAGGAAAAGGAGACCCTAGGGTCAAAAAGAGAGAGAAAATTTACCATTGTTTTGTTTTGTTTTCTATTTTTTCATCCCAGTTCCAATTCAAGGCAGTGGCGGCAGAGCAGGAATCATAACAACAGTGGCTGCTGGTCAGGAATCTAAAACCCCAAGGGAAAGAAACCTTCCCTCTGATGAGAGAAGGTGTGAAAATGAGAAGGTGGATCCAGCCCACGATCCTTTCTTCCTCTCTCTATATTCCCCATAGGCCGACAGAACGGTGGAGTATTCACAGCAGAGTGGGAAACCGAAACCTTTCCAGGCAGAAGGGCAGAATCGTGGCCTTTGGCAGCCAAGGAATGTCAGAAAAACCATGAAGAAAACAGAAGTCAAGAAAATAATCCCATAATACTTCACCTGAATGCACATGTCTATGAACATGACCCCAAAAGCGTGCCAAAGACGCTGAGAGCTGAAAAGCAGGTAGACCATTCCCAAGCTCTCAAACTGGCTATAGAATCCAGGCCACTCTGAAAAATGAACAACTTAGAACCATTGCCTACAGGTGTTTGGAGACCCTTAGCCTACGCCTACCCCGGTCTAGAAACTGATAACACACACATGCACAGATGGTCAACATCCTCCAGAAAAATTACATAGAACTCAGGGCCTTGTATGTACTTAACACAGTATTCCAAGTGTCCAACATACAATCCCCAACTGGTCAGCATAAAAAGAAGCAGGAAAATCTCAGTAACGTGCAAAAAGAATAGTAAGTCAACAGATGTCAAACTGGAGATGGTGCAGATGCTGGAATTATCTAAAGATTTTTTTAAGTGATGAAAATATAGAATTTTTTGCAAGGAAACAAGTAAGATTTAAAAAATAAAAAATTTAAACCAATTATACAAAACAAAAGCAAATAGTCAAATAAAGAAAACAGAGGAAGAGTAAATGAATTGAAGGTAGTTTAATAGAAATTATCCACTCAGAACAAGAAGAAGAAAAAGGATTGAAAAAATGAAACAGAACCTCAGAGATGTGTCAGATGTTAACTGGTATAAGATTTTTGTAGTCAACATCCAGCAATAAAGACAAAACAATATACAGGGAAATAAAACTTGAAGGAATAACAAATGGATAAAAACTTAATCCAATTTGGTTAAATACAGAAACATTTCAGATTCAAGAAGCTTAGATAATTCCAATCAAATAAATGCAAAGAAATTTAGGCCCATAAATATCTTAATCAAATTTCTAAAAATATAAGACAGAAAGTCTTAAAAACAGCCAGAGAAAATTGGCATGTTACCTATAAAACACAATGGCTTGAATGACAGGGGATTTCTTATGAGAAACTATGAGACCAAAGGGTGCTGGAACAGCATCTTTAAAGTGATGAAAAGAAAAACCTATCAACCCAGAATTCAGGATTCAGAGAAAATAACACTTAGGAATGAATGTGAGATAAGCACAGTCTCCGTGGAAGGAAATCTAAGAGAACTTGCTGTTCAGCATCTCTGCTCTAAAAGAAGTGCTAAAGAAAGCTTTTCAGAGAGAAGAAAAATGATACTAGAGAGACAATGTTAACTTTAAGAATGAAGAAAGAACAAGGAAGTGGCAAAATCTGTGTAGATATACTGTTTCTTCTCTTAAGTTCTTTAAAATATGTGATAGTTAAAAGCAAAAATTATAACGTTACTAGATCGTACATAGAAGATAAGTTGCTTGACATGATAAAAGGCACTTACAAACATCTACAGCAAACATTATACTCAGTGTTGAAAGATTGAAAGCTTTCCCCTTAAGACCAAGAATAGGCAAGGATGCCTGCTTTCACCACTGCTATTGAGCAATTTATTGGAAATTCTAGGCAGAGCAATTAGACAAGCAATGAAAAGCCCCAAACTTAAAAGAAAAGAGTGAAATAGACTCTAGTCACAGATGAAGTGATTCTACATATGGAAAGATCCCAAAGAATTCACTAAACTAGTAGAGTAAATACATAAATCCCCCTAAGTCAGAAGATACAAGATCAACATAGAAAAATCAGTTGTATTTCTATACTTCTATACAATATAAGTTAATATTTAATACATAAATAATCTAAAAAGGAAATTAGGAAAGCAATTCCACTTATCATAGCATCTGAAAGAATAAAATACCTGGGAATAAATTTGATCAAGGCTGTGAAAGACTTCTGCACAGAAAACTATGAAACAATACTAAAAGAATGAATAGAAACATGCCCCATGTTCATGAATATGAAAGATGCAATCTTATTAACATTTAAATATCACCCAAAGCAATTTACAGATTAAGTGCAATTCCTACCCAAATTTCAACAATTATCTTTTTAAAGAAATAGAACAAGGTAATATTGAAATTTATCTGGAATGCAAGAGGTCCCTTCTGCCATCCAAGTGGTCCATAGACACAGTAATCAAGAGTGTGGTACCAGCGTACAGATGGGCATGTAGACCAGTGGGATAGAACTGGGGGCTCTAAGATAAACCCAGACATCTATGGCCAACTGAATTTTGATCATGGTACAAATTCCTCTTAATAGGGAAAGAACTTTCACTTCAACAAGCTGTACTGAACCATCCTAATATCTACATACAAAATAATGATGTTGGACTTTTACCCCACATCATAAAAATGAACTCAAGCTGGTCAATAACCTAAATACAGTGGATTCTTAGATACAACAACTAGATTTTCTAGATATGACTAACAGCACGAACAACAACAAAAAATAAAAATAGGTAATCATTTTGTCATCAAAATTAAAAACTTTAGGGCCTCAAAGGAAATTAGGAAGAAAGTCAAAAGATAACCTAGAGAATGAAAGAAAATGTTTGCAAATCAGATATCTGATCTTGCTTTAATATTTAGAATATATAAAGAAAATATTCAACAATAATAACAACAACAACAAAACACCAAGCAATCCAATCAAAGGTTTAGAAAAGGACTCAAATAGACATTTCTCTAAAGGGATACAAATAGCCAAAAACACAAGATAAGGTACACAGCATCATTAATCATCAGAGAGAGACAAATCAAAACTGCAATGAAATAGCACTTCACACTTACTACAATGGTTTTCATTCAAACAACCAGAAAACAACAAATGTAATACTGTATGTAAGAAACTTCTACAATCCAATAATATGTGGTAAAAAGATTGAACAATTAAATATTGGACAAAGGACTCAAATGGACATTTCTCCAGAGAATATAGGGATACGCAAATGAAAGCCACAAAGTGATAGCATTTCGCTCCACAGATCAAAAGCAAAACTAATATAATAATAATTACAAGCTAGAATGTGGATACATTGGAACCTTCATAAATTGCTGGTGGAATGCAAAATGGTGCATCACTTTAACAATCTGTTGACTCCTCAAAATGTTAAACATAAAGTTACTATAGGACCCAGCAAGTTTACTTCCAGAAAATGAAATGAAAATGTGCATTCTTACAAAGTTACAAAAAGTGCCGACAGCAACATTGACAAGTAGTCAAAACTTAGAACAACTCAAATGTTAATCAACTGATGCATAAATATAGACACAAAATGTAGAATATCTATTCAATGGATATTATTTGAAAACAGAAAGGAAAGAAGTAGTAATGTGTAGTATTTACCACATGGCTGGACCTTGAAAGCATCTTGCTACATGAAAGAATCAATCACAAAAACCCACATATTGTATGGCACCATTTATTTGAAATAATCCAGTACAAGCAAACCCAAAGAGACAGAAAGTAGATTAGGGTTGCTTAAGAGTGAAGGTGGCGGAGTTGGAGGTTGCTGTGAGCTTCGTGGTGTCACACAGCTATATCTACCAAGGGCTATAAAGTGAGACTCTTGTCTCTACAAAAAAAAATAATAATAATGGCTGGGCATTGTGGCGGGCGCCTGTAATCCCAGCTACTTGGGAGGTGGAAGCAAGAGACTCGCTTGAGCCCAGGAATTGGAGGCTGCTGTGAGCTGTGATGCCACAGCACTCTATCCAGGGTGACAGCTTGAGGCTCTGTCTCAAAAAAAAAAAAAAAGAGTGAAGGTGGCAATGGAGAGTAGAGTTGGGAATTGAGTGTTTAGAACTGATAACAAGGGATTTCTTTCAGGAAGGGTGAAAATGTTCTAAAATTAGATTATGATAGCAGCACAATTTTGTAAATATACTTAAAAACATCAAACTGCACATTTCAAATGGGTAAACTTTAATGTTAATTATATCTTATGCTAATTGTATCTTAAAATGTGTCAATTATTCCACTGAAAGAATACATAAAGTAAACAAATTCTCTCTTGAAATCTTTAAAACTATAGACCTCTAAGTTATGCCCTGTACTCAGAAATTCTAAATATGTCCTGTACTTAGACATTTCTATTAGTGATTCTATGAGAATCATTCCAAATTCTAAATTACCCAGTCAAATTTTACCAGTCTACTAAAATTACCCAGATTTTACCAGTCTACTTACCCAAATTACCCAGTCTATTAGAATCACTCCAAATTCTAAATTACCCAGTCAAAATTTGTGTGTTGGGAGTAAAATATCTCCCTATTTATTTTAAAAATTAACATCAAATGTTGAACACTTGTCACAGAGTTGAACTTAAAAAAGGTATTTAACCAAAAAACATCCTAAGTGATGTTTTGAATAGTCATTTCTGCATCATAACCAGGCAACAAATATTTTGCAGTAAACTGCTCATGTGAAAATTGCTTGTGATACACACTACCAGGAAAAGAAAATAATATAAAGGAACTTAGAGTGGAGAGCAAGTTTAATGCTGTGAGCAGTTGTGCTCATTATCATGGAGTATGTACCCAGTATATGCAGATGACCTTGGCTTTTAGGATAAATTTAATCGTTTTAATGATACAGCCTTTCCTTGATTCTACAAGGCACATTAGCAGATATTATTCTACAGAGTGTTAGCGAATGAGATACTGACCATCAAATGTCTATGTTAATAGATAATAAAACAGTGACTCGCCCTACTAAAGATTAAGGCGTCTACAAAATTCAGAGAGCTGACTTAGGGTAGAATCCAGAGTTTCTGATGACTTGTCTGATTTTCTCTCAATCAGTCTCATATTGCCTAATTTGTCAAGTCCACTGGGTGAAAAAGGAATGTAACTAAACCTTAGTATAACTTTAGAATTGACCCTGTCAGCTATTTTTTCATTGTGTGCAGCTGCTTAAATGTATTGTCTTCAGCAAAAAGCAATGTAAGTAATTGCATAGCATAAAAGTAAATGTTAAATTATAATTAAATTATTCTGCAAAGCCTATCACACTAAGTTTATGGCCATTTTATCATATTGCAGCAGCACACAGAACAACAATTAGAGAGAAAGAAATGTTCTAAATTGAGATCTCAACTTTCTGAGAACTTGTCTCCTTGAAGACATTCCTAACATCATGTCATTACTTTTCATTTTAGTTTTTCAACTGTCAGCTTTTCTTTTTACATATACATATGTAAAATACATTTATATAATACATTTATTGCGATCCTTTTTCTTTCTCAGATAGTCAAACATTGAAAGATTCCAAATTAAATGCCTCCTAGTTTGACTTAGTTCACAAAGGTCCTGATTTGTTATTCAAGATTGACCCAGTGCTTTTTCCCTCTCTCAGATTTTTGCAATCACTTATTAGCTTTTCCTGAGGACTATTTTACGAAGGTCATTTTTAGCACATTTATTTGACAGATGAGAACACAGACCTTAATTGAGAAAATTATTTTGACTGAGGTGACAGAATAAGGTTGGCTCAAAGTCTGGAATAAAAAGCCAAGGTCATGTTAGCATACTTAGTTCCACTTTTTTTCTCATCCATCCAGAAGCACAACCTATTCATTTTGTAAACCCCTCATTCTCTCGGCTGCAACTTCTTGCAGGGGCCAGCACTTCTCATACAGTTTTTTTTTTTTTTTACTTAATCTTTATACTATACAAATACTCCTTAAGTACAAGTCTTAACAAAGTGGTGACAAGGAAGTCAAAAACCTATAAAGTATTGCGTGTGTATGTGTGTGTGTGTGTGTATAAACACATGTGCTTATTCACATACAGGTGGAGGGGATGACTTAGTCAAAAGGTATCCTTTAATAATAGCTTTGGGAGGCAGCACCTGTGGCTAAGTGGGTAGGGTGCCGGCCCCATATACTGAGGGTGGCGGGTTCAAACCCAGCCCCAGCCAAACTGCAACAACAACAAAAAAAATAGTTTTGGGGATTCTACTATGTGGTAGGTACAATACTAGGCTCTGAGGACACTAATGCAAATGAGACACAGTACCTGCCTTAAAAAATCTAAAAACCTGCAGAGGAAACCAAAAATACAATAAGGAGATAATTATCATAGATACGTCCCCAGTACACACCGCATGCAACAATAATGTAAAGTTACAGCAACATTAAAATGTCCCGGATATTTATGGGACTTGTAAGAAGAGAAGGGCCCTGAAGTTGATGACATCTTTGAGAAGAAAGGGACATATTTGTAGTAGCATTAGGCTGACATATTGTGTGGGTAAAAACTGGGGGGGCGACAGTTGAGAGTCGATTTCACCACGGCAACCTCTGCCCTATCTACAGTGCACTAGAGCTATGAAAAGTCTACAGAATACACGCAAAATATTAGTCATGTGCTGTGCCCACCTGAACGTCAGGATAACTGAGGAGATTCTCAGGCTGCTTTCCACTGTCACCACTGAGCGCAGAAGGGTCACGTGTTGTCACCCTCTATAACCTTGATTATAAAGAAAATGATAGAAATAAGTGCTAGAGATGTGGTGCTGCTTAGCCTTGTGCCAAACACTGATTAATTACTTAATAAACACAAGCTATTTTTAGTTGTTATTTATATCTCAACCAATTATGAACATAGCTCTTTTTACATGTACTTTGTGTTCCGTCTTGATGAAAGGGGAGAGAGAAAGAAGGAAAGCAATGACAAAGGTTGGCGTCAGTGTGTTAATTGGAAAAGACACGACCAAAACTATCATAAATTATTCTTTTATTTTGGTGCCATTCATTGTACTAGACACACATACACACATTATTTTATTTACTTCTTACTGCAAGGATGTAGGTAGGTCGGTAGACTTGGCTCCATTTTACAGCTAAGAACAATAAGGATCAAAAAAGGTGAAATAATTTTGGAAGGTCACATAGCTAACAAAAGGAACACCAAAACTAGATTATTTCAGTAGACGCTAATGGTACTGTGTTTATACAGACAATAGTAGAATCATGGTTTAATTCAACATGCATCTTCAAAGTTCCTTCTATGTGCCAACCACTAGTATAAGATACTGCAGAAACAGCAGGGACCCTTTAGGAATAGCCCTCTTAGACCCTATGGGAATAAAAATGCAGAGAGAGTTGGAGAGACAGAAGCAAACATAAAACAGAAACACAGGGGACTGTGGGAGCACATGATCGGAGCATTTAGCCACAGAAGGAGTGATATTTAAGCTGAGATACGAAGCGTGAGTATAAATTAGCATCAGCAAGTGCAAGGAGGTGAGTGATGTAGGAATAGAAAACAGGTTGTGTGAAGTCGCAGAGACAAAACCAGTAAGGATAATTTGAGAGTAAGGTTCTCGCCACAGGGTGGGTCTGTGATATGGACAGAGGTCCAGGTCCTGCGGAGCCCTCGGGGGCCACACCAAAATATAATAGCTTTCTCCCAACTTAAGATGAGAAGCCTTTTTTAACCAATGGAGTGGAATGATCAGATTTATATTTTACAAATAACATTTTTAGCAAAAGGATAAATTATGAGAAAAATGACTGCCACATCTTGTTTTTCCAAACCTAGCTTTTATAAAAGCTGTTAGGCTCCTGTAAATTATTAGTGGGTGAAGAGACTTACCAGGGAGATACAGCCAGGCCGGTGAAAACTGCTATGACTTATACCATCTTCAAAGTTAAACAAGCTTGGCCTGACAAGATGTTCTGGTGGAGCTAACTGTGGAAGGCCATCTGTTTAGTGATCATTGAGGAGGTTTTAAAGAACAGAAAGCATTTAGCACTCGGTTGGGTTTCTGTGACAGGTTGCCTGCCATGGCTTTCTACTTCTAAGGAAAGATTTACAACAGGGAAGGCAGTCTAGGTAGTTGAGATGCAGTCATTTACTGAACATCCTGAAGCTGGTTCTGTTCCAACACAGAGGAAGATGCTATTTTTACAACTGCCAAGTTTAATTTCCGCTCCCAACTTCCAACCTCACATCTTACCTTTAGCAGATGATCTAGCCTTATACCATGGAGTCTCCTTAAATTCCCTCCTTGCCACGCACAGATATTCTATAGCCCTGTCCCTACAATGATCCTTTTTAACATACTTGAAATAAAACAGAATCCTGCCTCTTCTCTGGGTCTGATAATATTTTGTCTTTATTCTCCGTCCACCTCCTTATTTTGGGGTTAGGGCTTCATTAACACAATTTTCCCCTCTCTTTTCTCTTTCTCCTACTTCTGCCCTTCCCTTTTTACTTGATCTATCCCCAAAGCCTATTCATATATTCAGGTCTTTTCATGCTAAAAAAGAAAAAGAAATGTTTTCTAACATAAAGACAGAAATGTTGTCTGGAGTCTAATTGTATAGAATTTATGGTTGTACCCGGATTGGGAGAGGGAAGGGAATGTGATGAAGAGGAAAGGAGAATATTCCTTCCTTTATCTTTTGCCTTCGTCCTATGACTCTCCTTTGCCTTCTCTCAAGTCCTTCATGTTGAATTAAACCATGATTCTCCGCCCGTCTAACCTTGCTACCGCCATTGGCCCATCCCACATTCTAGCTCATTCCTCGGAAATCGACTTTACCCTTGTCAAGTAATCTCTGGCAAAGATCGCTGCAGATTAGTCATTTGAGGGATCTTTCTGACTCTTTCTCCTACTTTGTAGCACTGCTGTGTTAGCCATGATTCATAACCTCTTTCTTGAAGCTCTCTCCTCTCATGATTACTAAGAAAAAAATAGATAAATTGTACTTTATCAAAATTTAAAATTTTCATGGATCAAAGGACATTATCAGCAGGGTGAAAAGAGACTCCACTGAATAGGAGTAAATATTAGCAAATCATATGTCTGACAAGGAATTAATATCTTGAATATATTAAGTGCTCCTAGTGCTCAACAATAAAAAAACAACCCAAATAAAAAAAGAGCAAGTAACACAAGTGGTCTCTTCTCCAAAAAAGATATACAGAGGCCAAAAAGCATATGAAAAGATGTTCAACATGGGTGGCACCTGTGGCTCAAGGAGTAGGGCGCCGGCCCCATAAACCAAGAGTGGCGGATTCAAGCCCAGCCCTGGCCAAAACTGCAAAAAAAAAAAAAGAAAGAAAGAAAGAAAAGATGTTCAACATCACCAATTATTAATGAAATGAAAATCAAAATGAAAATCAAAACCATGAGATTCTATTTCACACCTGTTAAAATGGCGATCATCAAAGAAATAGAAAATCAAATGTGTTGATGAGGATGTGGATAGTCTCCATGTGAAAACGTAAAATGGTACAGCCACTGTCTAAAACAGTATGGCAGTCCACAAATAATAAACATAAAATTACCAAATGATCCGGTAATTCTGCTTTGGGTATGTATCTGAAAGAACTGAAAGCAGAGATTTGAAAAGATGTTTGTACCTGCCCATTCCTAGCAGCATGGTTCACAACAGCCAAAGGGTAGAATCGACCCAAGGATCCCCTGAAAAATACATGTATAAATAAAATATGCCATAAACATATAACAGACTATTATCAAGCCTTAAAAAGGAGATTCTGACACAGGCAACGACATGAACCTACCTTGAAAACATTATGTTGAGTGAAAGACGCCAATCACAAAAGGACAGATAAGTGACCCTGTTTCTATGAAGCTCTAGATTAGTGAAATCACAGATACAGAAAGTAGATGGTGGGGGAAAAGAGTAGTGGGAGGGGGCAGGGCAGGGCATTCGTGTTGAATGAATATCAAGTCTCTGTGTTTCAGCTGGGAAGATGGAAATGTGTGGAGATGGATGGCAGTGATGGTGGCATAACAATGTGAATGCAAAACCATGTAAATGTACCACTGAGCTTAACAATGGTTAAATAGTGAATTTCATTATATGTATATCTTATTGCAATAAATAGATATCATTATTTTGATCCGTCATGCACAGCATCTTAGTTTATTGGCTGCCAATATACTGACAAGTACTTATTTTTATAAGTTAATTTTTTATCTGCTAATTTCTTAGACTTATACCACTTCTAGAAATTTCTCCAATCAATTTTCTGTTTAGAAGATATCAACTACCAGAAATGATGCTTTCCTTTCTTCTATTTTTGCCCTTAGAGTTATAACATTATTGTTTGGATGTCTGTCCCCTTGTTGAAATTTAATTGTCATTATTATGGTATTAAGAAGTGAGACATGTAAGATTAGAGAGATTGTCAGGGTTCATCCTCGGGGGCGGATTTGTCATTATAAAAGGAGGGGTTGGGCACCTCTTTCTCTCTCTCACCCTCTCACCTTCCACCAAGTGATGAGAGGCAAAAAGAAAAAGAAAAAAAAACACCAGATTGTGGCACCTTGAATTTGGACTTTTTCCAGCCTCTAGGATGGAGACAATCTATTTCTATTCATTATAAATTAGTCAGTTATTCTGTTATAATGGCATAGACATACTAAGACGGAAATTAATACTGAGGATGAGGTGGGTGCTGTTATGACAAAAACGTGAAAGCAGGTTTGGAATGAGTAAAGGCTGGAATGGTTTTGAAAAGAATGCTGGAAAAAGCCTGTATTTTCATGAGTAGAGCATTATGGACGAATCCAGTGCAGACACAGAAAAAGAGGAGACTATAGAAAAAGTCTTAGACTTCTTAGAGACCACTCAGGTGGTTGAGATCAAAATATTGGTGGAAATACATGTCAAAAGCAATTCTGATGAGGCCTCAGATGGAAGTGAGGGATAAGGTATTGGAAACTGGAAAAGGACATTCTTTTTATAAGGTAGCAAAAAAAACTTGGCTGAATTGTGTCCATTCCTGAGGGCTCTGTAGAAAGAAAGCAGAACTAAAAGCTTCATAGATTTTCCTTTCTATATGGTAGAAGAAATATCTAAGCAAAATATTGAAGGAACTGCCTGGCATCATTTAACTGTATATAGCAAAAAGTGAGAAAAGAAAAATGATCTGAGGCCAAAACTTATAACTAAAAGAGAAGCAGAAATAAAGATTTGGAAAATCCTCAGGCTCACCACGTGAAGAATAAAAAGGAGTGCAAGCCACACTTTGATAAAGGGTTTACTATGGCTAAAAAGAAGACAAGTGCTTTTCACAATAAGGAATTACTCCATAGGCATTTCAAAGATCTTTAAGGCTGCCCTTGCCATTATAGGTCCAGAAAAGGGACTTGAGGGCTGTGTGTCCTGGAAGACTTAGTGCCACGGTGGGACCTTGGGGTTCATGGTCCAAGGCTGCCTCAATCCTCTACATCCGGCATTCTGGTATAGCACTCCTTGGTCACCCCAGCCATGTCTCAAGCTTGTACAGCTCACATTCTGCAAGGTGTAGGTCATAAGTCTTGCCAGACTCCACATGGTGCTAATTCTGCAGGCACACAGAGTTCATGAGCTCTGGAGGGATGGCTGCGTCCATCTAGATTCCAAAGGCTGGGACAGAGACCTGCTGTGTCATTAGAGTAACCACAGAGAGTACTCACTAGGCCTTGTGAGATGCGGAACAGGCCGCTCTTGCGACACTAGCACTGCGAAACCCCCAGCATACGAAGCCATCCAGGAGAGGTGCAGACATGAGACTCCAACCTGTAAGAGCTACCGTGTGGGCCCAAATAGATTTGCCCACAGGGTGGGTAAGCATCTCTTGCCGCCTCCCCGATCTACACCCTGTTACACTTGTAAGGGGACCCAGGCCCAGCCTCCATGGCAAAAGATGCCCTTGTGAGACCCAGCAACTTTCACCCTTCAGATGCCACAGTCAAGCACTGAAGGAGAGCTCTAGCAAAACCCCAAGAATAAAAAAGACAGGAATAGCATAGCTAGGGCTTTGAAAAATAAACTATCATTGGAGTTATAAAGCCCATGAAAGTAAACTGGACCCTGGACACTAAATCTAAAATAAATCTAGTTTAGTTTATAAATCTAAACTAAATAATTGCTAAAATAGAAGAATTAAATAAGATTGAGCTCTCAAACATTACCACCAAAATGTCTAGGATACAACTGAAAATGACCTCTCATACCAAAACTCAAAAAAGTTCTGAGTAAGAAAAGCCAATTGACTAAGCCAACCCAGAGAGGAGCAAGAGGCCAGAATAAGATGTTAGTCCTGACGAGGATTTCCAAGTAATTGTCATAAAAATGGCTCAACAATCAATTACCATTTTTGAAACAAATAAAAAATGGAAATTCCAGCAAATAATTAGAAGTGAGTTTGAAAAAATGAAAATGGTATAAATGAAAAACACAATAAACAAAATGAAAACCTCATTAAGGGGCTCAATAGTAAAGTGGAGACACCAGATTATAGCATCAGATCAATAGATCAATAGAATTTTCTCAGTCTAACCAAGAGAAAGAAAATAGGCACCACTCTCCCCCAAATCTGAATGCCTAAATAGAACCTCAGGATCCAGCGGAACAATCATAAAAGGTTTAACTTTGCATCATGAGAGTTCCAGAAGGAAAGGAGAAGAGGAATAAAACTCAAAGGACTCAAAGACTTAAAGGCTGAAAAATTTCTAAATGTGATGAAATACTGCTGGTGGGTTTGTAAAATGATGCGTACAATCTCTCTCAAAAACACTTCAGCAGGTGTTTTCAGAATGAAATGTGTTTACCACATTACCCACTAAAGAGACATTTTTATCTCAGAGAAAAGAACATGTATGTCCTTATAAAAGCCTGTATGTAAATGTTCATGGCAATTTTGTTTTCAATGGTTAGAAAACTGGTTAGAAACAACGCAGCTGTTCTTAAAGAGATGGATGATAACAAACCGAAGTACATCCATGCTATGGAATACTACACAGCAATAAAAATGAGCAAACTATTGGCACAGGCAACAACATGGATAAACTTTAAGGAAATGATACTGAATGAGAAAAGTCAATTTCTAAAGGGTGAACACTACAGGATTCCATTTATGCAACGTTAATGAAAAAACATAATTATAGAGATTTAGAACAGATTAATGTTGCCAGGAGTTGGAGACAGAGAAAGAGGATGGGCACATATAGAGAGGTGACATGAGAGAGTCTTGCAGTGATGGTACAGCTGAGTATCTTACTATGGTGTTGGTTATACAAAATGCGCACGAGTGATAAAATTGCATAGAGCTGTATACACACACACACACACAGATGAGTGCACATGTAACTTGTGAAATCTAAATAAGCTCTCTGAATTTTACCAATGTCAAGGTCTTGGTTTTGGTATTGTAGTATAGTTGGGTAAGACATTAACACAGATGGGGAAGTGTGCATGCAACTTTTCTGTACATTTCCATACAGCCTCCTATAAATCTGGAGTTTTCTCCAAGTAATCAAAATATTTCAAATGAATGAACATCAAAAGAAAATTGTAGCAGAACACTGAGAATCAATAGCCTTGAACAAATTTGTGAGACAGCCCATACTCGAGATTTCTAGGAGATGGGATAAAATTGAACAAAAATAATTTGTGGCTTTGAAAAGCGTGAAGGTTCCTAGCGAACCCTCCTCTATCAGGAAAAGTAACAGAAGTGAGTTTCTTGCCAGAGACACCGGACCTGCCAACACATCATGAGCAAGTTAGCTGACCTGGTGACCACATGAGGGAAATATGTGAAAGCTATTTAAGGAGGGAAAGTGAACCAAATACATCCTGTATTTGCTGTAACGAATATGCTGTTACTTAGTGCCAGCATTATGTTTTAAACTAGAGGGGGGAATATTTGAAGTAGATTTTAGCAATATCCATGGGAAATAGACACTGCTTTTATAACTATGTTATTGGAAGGAACGTTCCATTAACTTATCAATGATCGTAGATAAACAGCAATTTACACCTTTTGCAAAACAGGCTGGTGATTCTCAAACTGGAGTCTAGCTAAAATGTTCAGAGTTCCAAATTCTATTTATGGTGAAAAGTACTTCAGAGAACATCTATTTTAAGGCTGACATTATTATCTATAATGGCCGTAAATGATATCATAACTGCCTGTCATTGAGTTCCTGTCAGTATGTTAAAGAAGCATCCATTGGAAATAACTTCAGTGGAAATAAGTTTTGTTTAGCGGCATGCATCTGAAGATATACACTATTGTCTTGATTTTCCTTATATCTCCTTAGCTATTGCTATTTTATACAAATAAACAAATATCCCTGTCCAGAATTACATGATAGCTTAATAATGATAATAAATGCCTCACTTCTTTATTTTAAAATGCACAAAAACAACATACTTCTAAGAACATATCCACAAATACTAAAAATATAGACTTTCATGAAAGGATACCCATGAAACTCAACATACTGGGAAGGAATTTGATTTGGTGTGGGTAAGCAAACTAATTCCATGAAATATAATGATTTATCATTTTGTGACCTAGATAAAAGAAAGATGATGTTTATTTTGTTAGTTTTTATCTTTCTTTGTTACAAAATATTTCATAAAAAATAAAATAAAATCCCACATTTAGATTCTTTTCTCTTACAATTGTGACCTCATTCTTACTTCTTGTGTCACCCCAGAGATGTCTGAAGTTCATGTAAGCCTTTTTCCTTTGTGAATATCCATTCTGTCTACAGTTTTTTGCGACATTATAGAAATTGTTGATATTCTTAAATTTAGCTTAGCTATAATGAGTTTAGATTATGAATGATTATTTATTCACCCTATTTGGCACCCTGAGAATCTCTTCAACATGAATTTATTTGTTTTGCTTTAGTTTTGAAAGATTATGCATTATTATCTCAACAATTTCCTCTCCACCCAATGTTTTCCTCGTTTGTCTCTTAATATTTAGATTTGATATGTATACCTCTAAATTTCACATATCTTAACTTCCATAATTTGTCTCTTTTAATTCCCCCTAATTCTTTCCATGAATTTCTTGACCTGATCTTATTTATTCATTTTTAGGAGTAATCATTCTTTTTATTATTATCTTTTTTATATACATAAGCCACTTTGAATTTCTTTACAATGGCTTCCTTTTTCTTTATTTTACTATTATTCTATCATGTATTAGAGGATAGTCTTTTTATTTGTAATTTGTGATCAACTGATTTCATTAAGTCGGAATCATATGGTCTGATTTGCTCATTTTGTCAACTCTCCTGTTTCATGACTCTGCCCACAATGTCTGTCTCCTTTAGCCAGCACGCCTTCCCTAGACGTGTCCAGTATTTTCCTGGTAAAGTGTACATGCTTGGTTAAAGTTGACAGCCTCGCACCCCAGGGCAGTGCTCAGAAGCTTTAGTCTGGGTTTAATCCTCTCTTCTTTGCCCTACCCGCCACCCACCAACAGGTGGCACTGCCTCTCACTCAGGAACTCGCATCCCCCAGGTGACACAGCTCTCTCCCAGAGTCTTCCTCCTCCGGTGTGATTATTCAGAGCAGGGGAAAGGGGCCCAGGAGATTTGAGGGATGAGACAGGGGGAGGGCATCAAGGCTTCTTCAGAGGCTCAGCCTGCTTAGTCTTGAGCCTTTTCGATGTCACCCTGCTGACACCAGCGGCCCTAGACAGACACAGCTGCTTTTCTGTCAAAAACCAGGGGCAATGACCATCCATGCAGGCCAGTAGGGCACTGTGAGAAGGGAGCACAACTCACAAGCTCTTCCCCTCATCCATTCTCCACGCTGTGTGTGCAAACCTTCTCAGCCCTGCTGCCTGCTGCCCTTCACACCAGCACCGAGCCCCCCTCTCTGCCAGGTGTTTTCCACTGATCTTGCTTTACTTCTTCAGGCCTATGCTTTTTTTTAACTTCTTCATCATTGTTGGGGGGGTCAACTGGAAGCAGAAGTAAGGTAGGAAGATGCAAACAAGATCCCAACAATGGCAAACATGATAACTCGAATTTTGCACTGTCTGCACTCAGTTTATTTTGCTAAAACTCATTAACAGGTGATGTAAAGCATTCATGCCAGTAGGAAGGGAAGAAAGCTTCACAGTTCCTTTTGGAGAGTACCTGAAGCCTGGTCAGCTGAACTCAGGAGGAGGGTGAGGGGCAGCCAGAGCAGCCCCAAGCCAGAGGTCGCTGACTTTCACCATTACCTGGACAAGGGTCTATCTCTGTATGAAACTCCCTGCTACACGTGGGTTGCCACACTGCTCCATACATACTGTCTCTGATAGTTTGTGCATTGTTGGTGCTCAATGAATGCTTGTTTTCAGTTTTGTTTTTGCTTTCTATGAGTGAATGGAGGGAAATGTAATTGACAACCTGATAAGTGTTAAAAAGTTAAAATCTCAGTTCACGAAGGAGAAGTCATCTGTAGAGCAGTCCCTTCTGAGGTCCATCTTGGCAAGAATCTTACTCTGGAATTAGGAAGGAGGGGTGCCCTAAAAGCCAAAGAGGGATCTAGGGGTCACATCAACTTAGAGGCATGGGGAGGATCAGTAAGAGAAAGTTTAGACTAGTTGATAGGGGTTTATGCAAAAATGTAAGGAAGAGGAAGAGTCAAGTTTGTTTAGGTCAGTTAATACAATTGTAGGAGATTCATAAATTGACTGATTGTAGGAGAAAACAAACTAATGTAACATAGCATAGAGTAACGTAAAACTACCCCCGCAACATCTGAGGTGAACCCTGACCTCTCTTTTATCAGGTTAACCAATGAGTGGGCACATCTCTCACCTAGAAAAGGGGAGAGAACGACCAAAAACATCAAAACAGGCTTTGATGTACTATCCTAATCCCAGTCATTTTCACTATCGGCCCCCAGAGCCGAATAGTGAAAATGAAGTCACCTTCAATGTCTGCATGACAAGTTAGGACAATGTGTCCCCCAATTTCAAGGTACATAATAAAATATTTTCTGTGTAGTATTAGAAAGTTTTCAATCTCTAAAATTCTGTGTCCACATTCAAATTTAGTGAGGGTATTATCTAAAGTTGCTTCATGTTTGAGAGTTGTTTTTAAAGCACACATGAGAATAAATTAAAAGATGGGTATACACAATCAAGCAAAGGGTCATTACCCCCATTTGAACAACCAATATACGCAATTAATGGTGATTTCTCAGTTTAAAAATATTTTCAAAGAGCAAGATAAATTACCAAGGGAAAAATGAACCGTTGTACAGTAACTTTTGGCTTGTGCTGGGATTGATTGTTATGCAATCCTTTGAGGTCATCTTTAGAAACGAGACACTCATGTGTGCAAGGTGCTAAGCCCACCCGCTTGTTTGGGGGGTTCTAATTAATTTCCATGCTCGTCTGACTAACACTGACAATACTTTTTTCCTGATGGAAAGCAGCCTCTGTATGAAACAGCTGAACTGATCACTTTTCGTTAGCAGGCTTGATAATTTCAGGACTTTTTCCTATGCGGTATCAAACTTTTTTTGCACGGACTTTGAAATACACATCTCTTGTTATTTGTGATGAGTTATGGAAAATGCCCGATTTTAAAGATTCCCTCTCAAAAAGTCAAGCGGGTGCTTTCACTGTATTTCTATGAAAGAGGGCATATGCTTCTTTCATTTGTACTCAGATTATTACATTATAATCTTATTTATTTATATTTTATACTTTGGATGTTCACCTAGATAGCCTATGCAACACGGTGATTTCTGGGTTCCTTAATCTACCTTCTGGGTCCTGCCTGCTCCATTCCAGCCACACGGTCTAACAGCCCTGCCCTGGACATTATCATGTAATTGTGCTCTACTCTCAAGACCACCAGGTGAAGTCTTCTAATTTATGACCACAGTGACTCCCACGTCCAGCTAGAGAGACATGATCGGTACTTCTAGGAGTTCTCAGGGTAAAATGGGAGGACAGAGGACATTTCAAAGGTCATTTTAGTAATAGAAAAGAGAATATATGAAATTCTGAACCAAAGTGATAGCAATGAGAAGTGAAAGGTGATGGAACAATGTGATGTAGGCAGAAGAGACAGAACTTGGCCAAAGGGCAAATATGAAAATTCAAGAAAAATTGTATATTCACCATATACTAACCAATGAGAGGGCAGATCTCGCTCGTTGGTCTTCTGTGGTTGCATAACCAATGACTTGGTGGCTTCAAACAGCACACACTTATAATCTCATCGTTGCTTCTGTCGGTCAGGCGCATGGGCACAGCTTCCCTGAACGCTCTGCTAAAGGTTTCACGAAGTTGAAATGAGCTGCGTTCCCACCTGGAGGTTTGACTCGGGAAGGAGTCACTTCCCAGCTTCCTCAGCCTGTTAGTAGGATTTATTTCTTTGTGGCTGTAACATTCATGGCAACTTGCTTCTTCAAAGCCAGCAGGGGAGAGAATATCTGCTGTTTTTCCCATGTCTCATTTTAGAAAAGACTTTGACCATCTTTTAAAGGACTCACGTCATTGATTCAGGCCAACACTGGATAATCTCCCTTTAGCAGCCAAAACCAGCTGATTAATGATCTTAGCAAGCCCTTCACCTTCACTGTATTCTACTGGTTAGAAGTGAGTCAGAAGTTCCACCTGCACTCAAAAGGAGAGGTGCATTTCAGGGGCAAGAACCCCAGGAGTCGTTTTAGAGTTCTGCCATACAGAAAGAAAGCAAGCGCGGGTCTAAAGGCTGATTCTGGATGCGTGGGGAAATACAGGTGCTAACTGAAGGAGAACAAAATTTTTTTTTTTTTTTTTTTTTTTGAGACAGAGCCTCAAGCTGTCACCCTGGGTAGAGTTCCGTGGCATCACAGCTCACAGCAACCTCCAATTCCTGGGCTCAAGCGAGTCTCCTGCCTCCACCTCCCAAGTAGCTGGGACTAGAGGCGCCCGCCACAACGCCCGGCCATTTTTTGGTTGCAGCCGCCATTGTTGTTTGGCAGGTCCGGGCTGGATTCGAACCCGCCAGCTGAGGTGTACGTGGCTGGCGCCTTAGCCCGTTGAGCCACAGGCGCCGAGCCGAAGGAGAACAAAATTAACACACAAAAGGATTTGGGAAAACAGATGTTCATACTTCTATTGAGATGCAAGAAATGTAGGAAGAGTTACCCAGAGGAACTGAAAATAAGATGGAGCAGAAGATGAAGGTCCTAATTAGAAATATTGATTTATCCACAGAGGTTACGTATTAAAGCCATGATATTGGTACCTCACTAAAGAACCTTGAGGGGGTGGGGAAGGACTAGAAGTCAGGACAGGGGAAAGCAATGAGAAATATAAAGTCAATTAAATGTCAAATAAAGGAGAAAATTGGAGAAATGCTGCAGGTAGACAGCAGGCAGGCAAGGGAGCTTTAGACTTAAGTGTGCCTGCCGATTCCTGCTGGGGCTTCCTAAAAACGCGATTCTACAAGTGCTGAGCACTTGAGGTAGTTTCTAGAGAACAATTTCAGAAATATTGTTCCAAGGATTACTACCCTAGGCTCAACATATAATGAAACAATACGGCCTCTTAATGTGTACATTCATGAAGTTGTATCTAAATACCCCCTACAAGAGAGATCAAGGGATTTTGAAAAATTCGGATTCTTGGACTCTATTTCAGATCCACCAACTTTGAATTCGCAGTTTAATAAACTTCACAAGAAATTTTTATGCCTAGTAATTTTGAGAGACCAAAATGGGTCTGTGATACTGTCCATATTCATCTGTTTGTTACTTTTCCAGCATCGGGTAAGCATAGAAACTAAAAATAAATGTTCAGAGACTTTTTATAGGGATTCAGCATTGATGTGACATCCAAGCACATGATCAATGGTCTCTTATCATTCAGCAGAAAGCAGATCAGGCCAGTGTTGTAACATTGACAGGCTAAGTCACATGCGGCACAGGGTCACAATGTGTGGTGTTTTAAGGTTAATTCATCTACTAAACCTATAACATATGAGGAAGCATATAAAATGGTAGAAAAATTATTACTTATATTTTTATGTTGTTTTCGTGATAATTTTAATGCTTAATAATATCTGTTTTAGAGGTAAAGGTTCAACATTGTTAAATAAATTAGAAAAATAAAACTTGTATTTGTTATTAATGCTAATTTATAGAAGGTGCAATAATCTTCTTTGAACATTTTTGTCAAGACATAATCTTTTTTAAATGCAGCCATAACACAAACCAAATGACAGCAATAGAAATAATTGAACAAAGTGAAGATCAACATAGCTTATAATAATTTTACCACAAATTATATACAATTCATTCTGTGTTGAAATTGGTCTTGTAACCATGTTGAGGTAAAGTACTATAACCAAAGTATATTAGCTCAGAAATGTACTGGCTAGGGAAGGGTGAAAACATTAAGAAAATTTATGAAATATATAAATATATTAAAACCAACAGAAGTTTTGAAAGTGTTGAATTCAAAAAATGTTTTCTACCTATAATAATCTATATTTATTTAAACATTGGAATTTGAAGGCTTCTTGTAGAGTTCTTTGTTTTGCTAAGAATAAAAATCTATGGCATTGATTTCTAAGTATGATTAAAAGACTGCATCAAAGATTTTGCTTAAAATATTGGGTGTATCTGTGGCAAACAAAGTAGCTCAGGTACCAATTTCCTGTAAGATCATAGCTCAGAAAGTGAGAATTGCCTCCTGGAAAGGACAGATGCACAGATCAAATACAGCTATGACATGCTTTTCATTGCAACACATTGAATGTGCAAATGTTGCTAATAAGACAATTCATTTAGTGTAACTATAATTGAAGCATGACACTGACATGATGGGAGATTTTCATTCCTTTCAGCCTCATTATCAACAAACAAAACTAGCTGTGAAATGCATAAAAGTAAAATCATGAAAGATTAGTCAGCAATGTGGTTTGGAGTTTAAGTTTTGTGTAGAACTGTGTTCAAGGGTATATCACACAAGTGCAAGAACAGGGAAATATTCTGAAATTATTGACCAGATTTCAACCTGGAGCCAAAGGTGTAAATCAACATAGAGCTTCCTCATCAGAATAGTCCTGCTAATAGCCCATCAAGGGGCTAAATAAGAAAAATTACACGATCGTATCCAAAGATGCAGAAAAAAAGTTCTACAAAAGCCAACACCAGTTCATGATAAAAACGCTCAGTAAATGAGGAACAAAGGGAACATCCCCAACTTGATAAAGGCTACCTACAAAATCCCTACAGCTAACATCATACTTAATAGTGAGAAACTTGAAGTTTTCCCTAAGATCACAAGAAGGCAAGGATATTGCTCTTACTACTGCTTTCTGATGTAGGAAATCTTAACTAATATGAGAAGAAAAGGAAACAAAAAAACATACAGACTAGAAGGGAAAAAAAATAAAACTGTCTTTGTCTTTTCAACAAATGCAGATGAAAAAGCTATCCATCCACATGTAAAAAATTGAATCTAGACACAATATTGATCACAAAATTTTACCCAACGCGGGCCACAGACCTAAATGTAAAACAAAAAATAATAAAACTCCTAGAAGATAACATCTAAATGATCATGAGAAAATCCAGATGATATTGAGTTTGGCACTGATGTTTTTGATGTGACCCTAAAGGCATGATCCATCCAAGAAAGCTGGACTTTATTAAAAAGTTCTGTTCTGCAAAAGATACTGTCAAGAGAATTAAAAGACCTGGCTTTTGAAAAAGACATAAAGGTAAAGGACTGCTATCCAAAAGATACAAAGAACTATTAAAACGTAATAAGAAACAAATAACTGGATTAAAAAATAAGCCGTAAAATACAACTCACCAAAGAAGATGTACAGATGTCAAACACGTGAAGAGACGCTTCACATTGTGTGTCTTGTGGGAAACGCAGATGTAAACAACAATGAAATATCAGTACGTACCAGTTAGAATGGCCAAATCCAAAACACGAGCAATCTCAAATACCAGTGAGGAAACAGAGTAACAGGAACATCCATTTGTTGCTAGTGGGGAAAAAAAATGGTACAACTAATTTGGAAGATAGTTTGGCAATTTCTTACGAGTATAAACATACTTTCAATGCACTATCTGTAAACTGTGCTCTTTAGCATTTATCCACAGGAATTGGAAACTTACATCCACACAGATGCTTACAGTACCTTTCTGCATAATGGGCAAAATTTGGAAGCAAACAAGATGAACTTCAGTAGGAGATGGAGAAAAAACTGTGGTACATTCAGGCAATTGAATATTATTCCAAGCTAAAGAGAAATAAGCTATCATACCATAAAATGAAGTGGAAATCATTAAAATGCATGTTATTCAGTGAAAGAAGGCAATCTGAAAAGGGTGCATACTGGATTGATTCCAAACATATGACATTCTGGAAATGTCAAAACTATGGAGAGAGTAAAAGATGAGTGATTGCTGCAAGTTGAAAGGGGTAGATGACTTAAATAGGGCATAGAGGGTTTTTATATCAGTAAAAGTACTCTTTATGATAATATAATGATGAATACATGTCATTACACATTTGTCCAAATTCATTAACAACACAACACCCAGCGTGAACCCCGAGAGAAACTTTGGACTTTGGGGGCTAATAATGTGACAGTGTGGCCCCATCAGTTGTAATAAATGTAACAGTCTCGTAGGAGATATTGATAAAGGGAAGTTTATTCATAGGTGGGACCAGGGGTTATATGAGAAATCTCTGCCCTGTGTGGCTGCTACATACCTAATACTTCTCTAAAAAAATCATTTTCTATAAAAAGCATTAAAAAGTATTTTAAAAGAAAAGGATAATAAATTAGCTGAACTAAACAGGTTGGTGTCATAGTGAAAAGGATGTATACACTATGTAAAGGCCAATGTGTTAAATTTGAGATTTCTCTGTATTATTTTATAATCTGGAAGTTGATCATAAAATTTTTTCTTATTGCGTGGTAAGACTAATTAAGGGGAAAAGTTTTGCTGAAAATGTGTGAGCTACAAACTTAATGCATCATCTAAAGATGTGAATTTTACAACCTGGCTTTCTTATTTGTCTAATAAAATTGATATTTTTAATTATCTTAAAACCTGCATGTGAGGAAAAAAAATGAAACACATTTTTATAGTATATGAGATCACAAAAAAGTGAAATTTTGATGCTTGAAAGAATAAAATTTCTATAGGTTTTTATGACGTGTTGCGTGGGTTAACAACAGTTACATTGAAAACAGTGTATTCACTGATATTGGTCATCTCTGAAACGTTGACACCAAACACCTCACACATTTGATAGAATGTTCTAAATCTCATCTTTCATCAAAAGAAGAACACGTAGAAATTTACGTACATGAGAAATTCATGACTCTGGAAGCCACGTCTATGTATAATTTAAATTTAACTATAATACAGAATACAGAATACATAGTTAGGACTAGCTATACTGATGAAAGATTAAAGACAATTCGGGAAAACAGAGCATCACCTCATTTCAGATTGAGTACCAGATATAATCAACTTTAAGGAAAGAGAGATCATTACGGGGTGGTGCTAGATTAATGGTCTGGAAAAGCCAACAAGGAACAGAGATGATTGCACCTTGAGTAAGAGAAGTAGAAGAGAATTTGCTTCCAATGGAATATTACCTGATGAAAGGGGCACCTTCAGGGGAAAGTGGTGCCTCCATTTCAGGGAATTGAACCAACGCTAGAAGACAAATATCCAGGTGTTAGAAGTTGGAGCTAAAAGTAATGTTTCCACTTCATGAGGGCGTGAAGTGGTAGGGAAATTATTAATATAAAGTAGGTGTGTTAGGGGAAGTCGGGCAAGTTGCATTAGCGTCAACTTCATGTATACGCGAAGATGACTTCCTTAAGCAAACAGGTGAACTATATGGATAAAAACACTAGATGTCAAAGGAGCTAAGATATGATGTGAAGAGTTGCTGAAGAAAAGTGAGCAAGAAAAATTGTATCACTAGTGAATTTTGTGCCACTAAGAGGCCTGTGGTAGTCTGAATGAGGGCCTCCCAAGATGTCTACATACGAATATGTTTTCTTACGTAGCAAAAGTAAATTTGCTGCTGTGGTTAAATTAGGAATTTCGAGATGAGGAGAATATCCTTGACTATCCAGATAGGACCAACGTAATCACAAGAGTCTTCCCAAGTGGAAAAAGAGGAACCAGAGAAGGAGAGACTCTGATGAAAACAGGGGTCAGAGTGAGGCCACTGGTGACACCAAGGATGTGGTGTAGGCAAACTAAGGAATGAAAGCAACCGCCTCTAGAAAATGGAGAGGGCAAGAAAAGTTATTCTTCCCGAAAGCCTTTGGAAGAAATGTAATTCTGCCAACACCTTGATTTTAACCAACAGAAATCCATTTCACGCCAGTCACCTCCAAGACTGTAAGGTAATGTGCGCTGTTTAAGCCATTAAATTAGTAACAGAAGCAATAGGAAGCTAGTACCCTACCATTATATTTTAATTTAAAAGTTTAATTGAAATGATAAAGCCACAACCCACCTTGTACACACACACAAAAACACCACAGGTACATAAATGTACATAACACATACATGCAATCACGGAAGATTGAGAAATCTTGCATTGCAATCAGGATTTAAACTGATACAAATAAATAAACTATTATACTTGTTGATGTTCTCTGTATTTTCAAGTTTTGTATAAAGTAGATAGATTTAAAAAGTGGTTTCTATACACAGGTGGCCATAAAGTTTGTGTCCAAATTGCACACGGACTTTATAGCCACCCTATAATTAGTTGATCTTTAATTAAAAAAAAAATCAATGCATGAGTGCAAAACAAACATAATCTCCTAATCTTAAAAAGAAGGTAAAATTATGATACTTAAAATTATCATTAAAAATAAAAACATTCCAATACAAAGGCTGTTTCCTTTGTTTGTGGTACACTTAGCTGTGCAAAAGCTTTTTAGCTTGATGAAATCCCAATTATTTATTTTTAGCCTTTAGGAAATAAGAACAATGTAACCTAAAAATATGTACCCTCCTGTTAATGTAAAACAAAAATAAATAATTTGCAAGGGCTATGATTTCAATATAACAACACAAAAATTTCATAAGGATATAATTCTTAAAAAGAAAAATAAAGTCAGTACTGAGAACTTTTAAAGCTCTTAGTAATTTGTTAATTTCCAAAAGGTAGCAGGAATGTAGCTACTAAGAGAGAGCCTCAAAAGGCTTTGCACAAACATCTGTTTTTACCAGCCTTGGCATACAACAATAAAATTCTTCTTCGTCCCAGGGCAAGGCCCTAGGAAATGCCCATTAACAGTTCGATCGTTATCCACGTACTGTGTTCTTCTCTCTGCCCTTAGGAAGTTAGACACCAACCCTGTACTTTTTTATTTAAATGCTTATTAAAGTCACACAGGTAAAACGTTTCTGAATGTGTTTTCAGAACACGTTTTATTTTAGTGCTTTCAACTGTTTTGAAGATAATTGTGAGAGGAATGAAAAAAATATATAGGAGCTCAGTCTGAGAATAAAAATCTGTTTTGGCATTTTAATGTCTAAAAGACTCAAGAACTGCCAAATGTTTGCTAATCAAGAAGCAGTAGAAATTCACAATCAGTCCCCAAAATATAAAACAATTCTATTCACTGTAAAAATATGTTTACTGCATTTACTTACCGGCTGTTTAGCACAACTGTTTTTTGTCCCAAAGTGGAAACGCTGGCAATCCTTTAATTTCCAAAGTGCTCATAGAGTGCAGCTGTAGACATACAAGGCATTTGTTAATGGCGTTATCAAGGTATCATTTGCTTCCCTTTTGTCAAATTCCGCCTTTATCTGAAGTCAACGGAAGCTCTTTCCCTTTTCCCTCTGCCACCATTTGGAGTTATTGTGTTCTCAGAAAATGCGCAAGGCATCCAGATATGGACTAAGTTCGTTTTGAACCCTTTCAGATGCAATGTTGACTTATTATTATTTTCTTTTTGGTTGGTAACTTTATATTTGTTTGTTTTCTAATGTTCCATAGTCTTCAAAAATAGCCAAGAGAACTCTGTTTGGGACTCATCAACATTAAAATATCTGCTACCTAGAGTAATATTCCAATAATAACTATGGTTTCTGGCAGCTCAAAGAGCACCTTACACTTGAAGGAAATTCACTGTTCTTTTTAAAAACCAATTTCATTCGTTGAATGATAGCCTCACCTCTCTAATTGGATCCCAGATTTCTTTTTTATGCATGAATCTTTAGAGGGTGGTGGACTAGTCCCGGCTGATACTATCTTAGCCTCTCAACGAATGTATATTATAGGAGAAAAAGATTATCTTCCTTTCACATATAGAGACAATGAATCCAGGAATCAGTCAAATGATGCTGTTGCCCATAAAACTAAATTAAGATCACAGCTGCCTTGATTCCTCTTTTGTAACATAAATGTTCAGTGTATTGAAGACAGAGAGAGATAAAGAAAAACAGTAAACAAGAACAAGTATTTTGGGCTGTCCCAGTGGGTGCTGGCTAAGAAATGCCTATGGTTTCCTCCACTGAGAGAACCTCACCCAGAGACCCACAGCTTTTGGCTTCTACCAACTTGACACCCTTTCCTTCCCATGTTGCTACCACCTCTTCTTAAAAGACTTCATAGAAGAATACCTCCACCAGAGTAACTACTACGGCAGTCTTAGGGATTGTCACCTGGAGTATCAGATACATCTGAAAGAGTTAATATATCTGATATGTAATATTCCTCTGAGGACAACAGGAAGTTTAAAAGGGTATTTGATGAAACAGGTATTTTGAGTGCTTATTTTTAAGGCCACTTTAAACTTCAGAATAATTCTCTAAGGCAGCAGTTCTCAACCTGTGGGTCGCGACCCCTTCTCAAACAACCCTTTCACAGGGGCTGCCTGAGAATCAGGCATATCAGATATTTACATTATGATTCATAACAGTAGCAAAATTACAGTTATGAATTAGCAATGAAAATCATTTTATGGTTGGGGGTCACCACCACATGAGGAATTATATTAAAGGGTCGCAACTTTAGGAAGGTTGAGAACCACTGCTCTAAGGGAAATAAAACTCCTATTAAAGACTTAAGTTAAAAAGGACTTTTTTTTTTTTTTTTGAGACAGAACCTCAAGCTGTCACCCTAGATAGAGTGCTGTGGCATCACAGCTCACAGCAACCTCCAATTCCTGGGCTCAAGTGAGTCTCCTGCCTCTGCCTCCCATGTAGCTGGGACTGCAGGCACCCACCACAACGCCCAGCCACTTTTTGGTTGCAGCCGTCCTTGTTGATTGGCAGGCCCGGGCTGGATTCGAACCCGCCAGCTCAGGTGTATGTGGCTGGTGCCTTAGCCCCTTGAGCCACAGGCGCTGAGCCTAAAAAGGACTCTTAACAGGAAAATGTAAAAGCCAGCCAGCTGCTGCTGACGCCAGGTGCTGAGACCTATAAAAGAATATTTAAGAAACAGAGGTAGGGTTGGAGCATTCAGATGGTGTATTTAAATGTCTGCTTCTGCATTGTGTTTTCAAGCCCCCATGTTGGTGCAAAACTAAGGATTCTGGAACACAGGAGCAGTAGTCATCAACAACATGCTGTGAATATCATCTTCCATCATTTTATTTCCTATAGGCCTAGAAATTTTATCAATCTCTCAGGTCTTGGTGCTGAGGGGTGATGAGGAGTTCAGTGCTGACGGATCAGGAAGGAAGAAGTTTCAAAACTAAACGGAGAGTACATTTACACGGTTTGGGGAACACGTACCATTCGAAAAACACACACCGAGCCAACCACCTGTTAACCTTCTGGCCTCGTTTTTCCTTTCATTTTCCTTAATGATGATCAACAAGACGAATTTTGAAAGACTGGCATATTGAAGAACCGAATTTTAACAGAACCCAAACTCAGCCTCCACAGTGTGTGTTTTGTATGTGAAGGGAAAAGAGGCGACGTGGAGGGAAACAGAGAGGTGGGATGTGAAACTCTTGTTGTGCTAAGAGCTAGACGCCCCATGTGCTCCTTCGGTTCGCCTTCTAACTGACAGATCAAATGAGGAACTGTTTTGCTCTGTTTCGGAACTGATTGACATTTTAATTATTCTATAGCTGGAAGTGTTAATCACACCAGAGAATGAGGGAATAATTCCCAGCTGGTAGAATTTCACACAATGGTTTGGCAGGCACCAACATGCAGATAGTTTAAATCATTTGTTAAAAAAAATCAATATTTAAAATCCCTTTGCAAGTTAAACCAGCAACAGTAGAACTATCCTTGAAGGTCTCCTTACTCACGATCTGCTCTTCTGATTTTTGATCCTCAGCGTCGAAACAGTATGAACCTGAGAAATTACGGAATTAAATGTAACTAATTTAAATAGGGTGAGATGACTAAAAGAAATTAGGAAAATTAAATTTCCTTTTCTTTATAAAATGTTGACTTTATTGCTGTTCAAACTCTGGCATTATTTCTAATGTAAACTTCTCTCTTAGGAAGTCCCTATTTTTATGTTATTCTGATTTCAAATCTCAAGAGACATGTTTAATTTGGAGAAATCTTTGTATACGTTAGTTCTTTGCACACTTGTCTGATCACAATCACCGAGAGTATTATCTCAAACTCTCTTAGAGTTTCTGACTTGAATGTACCCTAGGGAACAAAATTATCAAAAAGGACGCAGGGTGGTACTTGAAATCAAATTAGGTTGGAAAACACTGGAATGAACATTTAGATTCTTTAGTTTAATTGTATTTGGTTCTAATGGTGTAATATAGAAAATGTCAATTTTTTTTCTCAACATAGGAGCAGCTACCAAAATTAATCACAAAATTTCTGCCTATTTTTTTCAGGTGATGAAAAATAAACATGAAATTTTTCCCACAAAGCAAATTCTAATAAGTATGCCAGCTTTGACGTGTACTTTTGGCAGGAAAATACTTTCAGTTTTAAACTTAATTATGAATTCTAGAATGCAAATGTGCTTTCCTCATAACAAGACGGCCTCCAATTTTCAACAGAAAACACATTCTAAGAGGAATGTTGCTGACTTAGATGTTAACACTTTTCCTTCAGACCACGTATTTCTCTAGATTTTCATTCATCTGTATGAAAGAGTGAAGTTTCGCAAATTATTATAGATATGTTTTTAATTCATGTGAAATACACAGCAATCGGGCTACGTCTCCATCGCTAATTAATTAGAAAATGTCTTCAAGGAAAGGAGTTGAGCTGTCCAAAGTTATTAGTATAGACAGTGTGACTGTGTGCCGGGTCTTATTCTAAGTAAATAGAGCAACTTTGAGGTACCCGTTATTGTCATAACATTATTAGCATTATTTCCATTTTATAGATGAGGAGACTGAAGCTTAATGAACATAACTGATCCAAGGCTATGCATTTAGCAAATGATTTACTAGCACAGCGGTTGTCAACCTTCCTAATGCCGCGACCCTTTAATACAGTTCCTGTGGGTCGCGACCCACAGGTTGAGAACCTCTGTTGGCAGATCCAAGACTTAAGACATGACGTCTACTTCAACAAAACCAAACTGTGTTCTTTAAGTTACACCACTACTTCATCTTTAATCTTTCTCCTAATTATATTGATAAAATGAAAACAATATTTTTTTTAGTTTATACTAGTTCCTGGCCTTGGGCAGTAATAACCTAGAGAATGAAAATGCAGTTGTGCAATCACAGCGTGGTGCATGGAGCTGGAACATATTCTTCTTAGCAAAGTATCTCAAGAATGGAAGAAAAAGTATCCAATGTACTCAGCCCTACTATGAAGCTAATCTATAGCTTTCATGTGAAGACTAAAACCCAGTTATAGCACAAGAAATGGGGAAACGGGCAAGGGAGGGGAGGGGACGGGGAAGGATGGGTGGAGGGAGGGTGATTGGTGGGATCACACTTGTGGTGCATCTTAGAAGGGTACAAGTGAAAATTACTAAATGCAGAATATAAATGTCTTCATATAGTGATTAGAAGGCCATGAAGGCTATGTTAAATAGCTCAATGAAAATATTTCAGATTGTATATAGAAGTCAGCACATTGTGCCCCATGATTGCACCAATGTACACAATTATGATTTAATAAAAATAAAAAATAAATAAATAAAAAGAAAAATAAATGGGGTGATCTGGAGTCTCCATACTACCTTGCTTTGAGCAAGTCAGATCACTTTGGGGGGTCTTCATTTTTCTTTTTGTTTTTTAAGTGAAGTAACAGAGCTAGATGACCTCTAAGGTCTTTTCCTAGTCCAAATAGACTGTTATCTGATCTATTTCCTTTTTTAACAATTTCAGGTTAGTGTGAGAGTAGAGTGCAATTAAGTTACATTGTTTCCATCTGTGAGGTTGAAGTCTGAGTTGTAGTTGCATCTTTCACTAGCAAGTGTGCCATAAACCCATCATTGTACCAAAGCCCACCCTTTTCTTGAATTTGATTGCGTTTTTCTCTCATATGGGCTTATAGGTGTTCATCTATTAGTTTAAAATTACTACTGAGTATATGTGATGCTTGTTTTCCATTCTTGTGATACTTTGCTTGAAAGAATGTTCTCCAAATCCAACCAAGTTTTTACAAAAGATGCAAAAATCTCTGTCTTTGTTATGGCTGAATAGAGTATTCCCCAGTATCATCAATCTCAATTTATTAATCCATTCGTGTGTTGAAGGATACTCAGGTTGTTTCCACATTTTTGTGATTGTGATTTGTGCAGCTAAAAACATTCAAGCACAAATATCCTTAGGGCAAAATGTCTTTTGTTCCATTTGGGTAATTACCTATAATGGTATTGCAGGATCGGATGGTATGTCTACTGTTAATTAGTTGAGGAATCTCCACACGGCTTTCTGTAAAGGCTGAAGTAGTTTACAGCCCCGGGAACAGTGCACGAACGTTCCCCTGTGTCGGTACCCATGTCAGCATCTGTCGCTTTGGAAACCTGCGATGTGGGCCATTCTCACTGGGACTAGGTGGCATCTCAAAGTGGTTTTGATTTCCATTTGTCTGATAATTGGGGACAATGAGCATTTCTCTTGTGCTTGTTTGTCATTCATCTGTCTTCATAGGGAAAGTTTCTGTTCGTGTCTCTTGCTCAGTTTGTAATGGGGTTGTTTGCTCTTTCCTTGTTTATTTTCTCAAATTCTTTGTTGATTCTGGTTATTAGACCTTTGGCAGATGCAAACAATGCAAATATCTTCTCCCATTCTGAAGGTTGTCTCTTTGCTTTGTTGATTGTGTCCTTAGCTGTACTTTTTAATTTAATTAGGTCTCATTTAGTTAGTTCAGTTTTTGCTGCTATAACCAGTGGGGAATTCTTCATGAATTCTTCTCTAGGCCAATAAGATTAAGAGTTTTTCACACAAGTTCTTACAGGGTTTTTATAGTTTCATTTTTAGATTTAAATCTTTTATCGATTGTGACTTACTTATTGTAAGTGGTGAGAGGTGTAGGTCCAGTTTCAGTGGCTAACCATTACATGTGGCTAACCATTTCTTCTAGCATACTTTACTGAATAGAGATTCTTTTCCCCAGGGTATGCTTTTGGGTGTTTTGTCAAAGACCACATGGTAATCTGAGGCTGGTTTCCTCTCAAGACTCTGTTCTGTTCCATAGATATATGCCTCTATTTTCAAGGCCAATACCATGCTGTTTTGATCATGCTAGACTTGTGCTATAACCTGAACTCTGGAAAAGTGATATCTCCAAATTTCTTATTTTGTAGAATTGTATTGGCTAGTCGGGTTTTTTTCCTGGTTCCATACAAAACATAGAACTATTTTTTTAAGATCTTCAAAGTATGACATTGGAATTTTAATGAGGATTGCATTAAGTCTGAAGATTGCTTTGGGTAGTATAGACATTTTTATCCACGTTGATTCTGCCAAGCCATGAGCATCTGTTTTTCCATCTATTAATGTCTTCTGCCACTTCCTTTCTCGGTGTTTCATTGTTATTTTTGTAGAGATCTTCACATCTTTTTTAAAAGATTTTCAAAGGTAATTCATTTTCTTTGATGCTACTGCGTAGGGCAGTGGTTCTCAACCTTCCTAATGCCTCCTAATGCCGCAACACTTTAATACAGTTCCTCATGTTGTGGTGACCCCAACCACAAAATTATTTTTGTCGCTACTTCATAACTGTAAGTTTGCTATTGTTATGAATCGTGATGTAACTATCTGATATGCAGGAAGCATTTTCATTGTTACAAAGCGGTCACGACCCACAGGTTGAGAACCGCTGCTGTAGGGTATCATGTCTTTGATTTGATTCTCAGCTTGACTGTCGTTAGTGTACATGATTTGTATACATTAAATTCATACCTTGAGCCATTGCTGCTTTTCTTAGTCACATCTGGGAACCTTGTGGTCTAATCTTTGGGGTTTTCTAGGTATAAGATTTTATCAGCAGCAAAGAACAATAGTTTGCCCTCTTCTGGCCCTATTTGGATACTTTTGACATCCTTCTCTTATTTGATTGTATTGGCTAATACTTTCAGCACTTTGTTGAATAGTAGTGGTGACAGTGGACATCCTTGTCTGGTTCAATTTCTAACCAGTAATGCTTTCAGTTTTTCTCTGTTCAACATGAAGTTGGCTGTGTGTTTGTCATAGATGGCTTTTATCAGTATAAGGAATGTCCCATTTATGCCTATTATCTTGAGTGTTCTTATCAAACATGTATGCTGAATTTTGTCAAATACCTTTTTATACATCTATTGAAGGATCGTTTGGTATTTGCCTTTACTTCTGTTTATGTAGTGAATTACATTTATAGATTTGCATATGTTGAATTAGCCTTGCATCCCAAGGATGAAGCCCACTTTGATGTGCAGCTGAAATCTGTTTGCTAAGGTTTTATTGAGTATATTTGCATCAATCTTTATTAATGATATTAGTCTATTCCTTATAATCTGATATGTCTTTTTTTCTAATTTGGAGGTAAAAATCTAGACAAATTGACAACTTCTTCTTTGGCAGGCTGAGAAGAACTAATGTGGGAGAGGTTGCCCAGGGCATAAAGCAGGCTGCTGCTGCTGCCTTAAAAACCTAAGAACATAAGGAGAGATTAGTATGTGATGAAATAGAACTGACTTTCAGAACTAAAGAAGTTTAGGAAGAATTCTTTAAAAGTCTCCAAGTTGTAAGATAAATGAATTTGGTTGGGTTATTTTTTGAAGATCTGTTAACTAAATTGAGGAAGCAGGGAGTAGATCAGTGGTTCTCTCCTTTCCTGAAATCAATCAGCTTTTCAGTCCACCCTCAATTTCTCTTTCCCATCTCTGCTTCAGCATTTAGTAATAACAAGGAAGAAGCAGCTCCTTGTTGTCATCTAACTTTTAAAGTTAAAAATTATTGTTTACATGGATGGAGCTGGAACATATTCTTCTTAGCAAAGTATCTCAAGAATGGAAGAAAAAGTATCCAATGTACTCCTTGGTGCTTTTAAACCTCAAACTAAAATAGAAGGGAAGTGGGAGGAGGATTCAAAAGTGGTTGTTGAATATTTTAGGCAGGAAATGCTGATTTGGCTGAATCTACAGATAACAGCTTTATCACTTCCTATGTCAGCTGATGCCAAAGAAGGGAATATTTTGAAGGTGAAAATAGTTAAGTGACAGGACCGTGGGCTTCCATACAATTGTCCCCACCCAGCCCATACTGAGGCCATTGAGGAGAGCAGGAAGCTGATTGTTCAGAAGTCTTATTGGTTGGTGTCCAACACAGAATGTTGAAATCAAATACTAATGGAGTTTACGGGAACCCCAAGAGAACATCTGGTTTAGCATTATATCTTCTGGTTGCTGAGTAACTAAACCATCTAGGACAGGTAATTTAATTGCCTTTTTTTTTTATTTAAGGGCTCAGGTCCTGAACTATGAATGAAGAAATAAGGGTTTTTTTTTCAGCTTTACCATGTCAGAATTCCATGCTCTTGAAAAGCAGAGACTTCTCAGTCTTTCCTGGTGTCCCTTTACAGCATTTAATTGGAAGTGGCAACACACATCCTGTAAGTAGCACATTTCCCTAGTCCCAAGCTTAGCATCATCAGAGTGACAAGTACGAAGGTTTGTCCAACTCACAGGGTTACCATACTCCAGGCCAGAATAGGCACATGCAATGAAGTTCCTTCTAGTAGTGTTCCAAGACAAAGGAGGGGGCAACTAATCATGGTTTATTCATGTTGGTCCAAGTTGTTGAGACTCCAATAGGCCATAAGGCAGGCTCTCACCAGCCCAATCTGAGTCAGTGTGGCCATGGTGGATGTGTGGAGAAGGAGAAAGGAGATTCTTAGACAATACAGATTGCTATTTCCAGAAGAAGTGGGTAGGTTTGCTGAACAGAAAAGCAATCCATCATTACACCCCCTATTCTTCATATCTGCCTGAATATGTAATATGTCTGACTCCCCATAGAAAAAGTTCAAATTCTGAGCCTGTGAAAATCAGGGGTGTGGTTAGATAGGAGGTCTAGAGCCTCACTCCACTCACTGGAGCTTTAGCTCCAGCCTGACTAGGACTGTGCTATTCCCAGTGTTGTATTTTTGGATCTCAAATGTGCAAGGCAGACTCACATTCCACACAAATAAAGATTTGCTTCTTCTTGTCCAAGCCTCTCCCTCCTTCCATCTTCCCTAGGTCAGTAAATAGAACCATGGATAATCCAACTGCCCAGTCTGAAAGCCTGAGATGGCGAGGGGGGTCATCCTTCATTTCTTTTCCTCTCTATCTCAAGTCTACCTGCTACATATCTTTCAAAAGATCTGCTTCTGTCATTCTGAGCCAAGCCACCATTACCTCCCACCTTGGGCTCTCTAGTTATATATGCCCCACCAACCCGTTTAAAACCCCATAGCTAGTGAACTTTTTTTAAAATATGCTCATACTCTTCCCTAATTAAAACTTTAGTAGCTTCCCAATATTACCTTTTCTAATTACTTACCATGGCTAACAAACCACCACCATCACCTCCTGCTTATCTCCCCAGCCTCACTCTTCAAATGGTCCCATTACGCTCTGTCATGCTCAGTAACAGACTTCTTTCAGTTTCTCTAAGAAGCCACACTCTCTCTTACGTCTGTTTTTTCACAGGTGCTGTTCTTTCTGTCTCCGACACTCCCTTCTCCTTCACTCAGTTAACCCCTACTCATACTTCAAGTCCCAACTTCATTTTTTTTTTTTTTTTTGAGACAGAGCCTCAAGCTGTCACCCTGGATAGAGTGCCATGGCATCACAGCTCACAGCAACCTCCAACTCCTGGGCTCAAGCGAGTCTCCTGCCTCTGCCTCCCAAGTAGCTGGGACTACAGGCA
>CAUYRH010132657.1:0-24262 GCA_963574655.1 Perodicticus potto
GCGCCTGCAGTCCCAGCTACTTGGGAGGCAGAGGCAAGAGACTCGCTTGAGCCCAGGAACTGGAGGTTGCTGTGAGCTGTGATGCCACAGCACTCTATCCAGAGTGACAGCTTGAGTCTCTGTCTCAAAAAAAAAAAAAAAAAAAGTACATGGCTAGCCACATATAGTGGTGCACGCCTATATGCCCAGCTTCTCAGGAGGCTGAGGCAGGAGGATTGCTTGAGGCCAGAAGTTTGAGGTTGCTGTGAGCTAAGCTAACACCATGGCACGCTAGCCCGAGCAACTCAGTGATATTCTGTCTCAAAAAAATAAAAAGCCACATGTATATTAAAATCCAATCAATTTATAGAAAATCAAATATATACATGTACATGTGAGTGTACATATGTGAAAATCATATATATGCAAGTTTCACAAAGTACAATTTAACAAAAATGTTAATATTAAACAATAATTTATAAGTTCTTCCCTTTTTTGTTCTTATGATTTGATGTTATTTAAATTTTTTTGACATTTAACATGTCTAATGTGTCCCAAAATAAGAAAGCTACTTCTAAAACTCAGGGTATCACTTATACATTCAAAAGAAATCAGCCAGATCTAGAGTAATTGCTATTAGTCTGAGAGCAAAAGCCTAATATTAATATTAGTTTTTTGAAAACTCTCAAAATTACAGGGCAACTTCAAACAAGTCTTTTGACATCAAATAAAGAAACCATAAACATTTTTACAAAAGCATGTCTCACTCTACCAAAAATAGGTACTAGATCAAAGGTAAACAGCAAATAGAAACACTGCCACCTCCCTGTATAATTAGATTTTAAAAGCTTTCAAGCTAAATTTTTAAATCTGCTTAAAGCTCTGTCTCTAAACCACACCCATTTCTTCTTTTTAATCATACCCCCCCTTTTCTTTTTATTATTTGATTTAGCAAGAAAGTTCGAGTATGAAATGGGTGGCTGGATTAAATGACCTTCCAAACCCCAAGAGTCAATGATTCTAAGGTATTATTTAAGTGCTAAAGTGCTACCAAAATTACCTATAACAAGCATCATCCACCTTTACATTAAGTTATAGCACTCCATGTTTGAAACTGAAGTTAGGAATTAAATAACTTTTTTAAATGTATTGATTCAGTAATTTTAATAATGTTATACATAAAGAGCCATTGAGTTAAAACAACTAACTTTCAGAAAATATCAATGCTTGGTCTTTTATATATCAAAATAAAAATTAGAGAGGCATTAAAAATATTCTGTATGCAACTCAAATGGGATTTCCTAGAGATATAATTTTTGCATTAAAACTATGGCTATTCTCCCCAAAGCTGCATTCATTTAAAAAAATTTTTTAAACCTCTTTACTATCATTATCACTTTTTTTGTTTATAGCTTTACTAGGCTAAATCTGTTTCTTGAACTCCATAATGCTTAGCTTTCCTTTTCTCCTTAACAATTATATTTAATTATGCAGGACTTAAATTAACTATAAAAAAATAAAATGTGAAATTTGACTTTCAATGGAACTGATACCAAGCTAATGCCCAATTTTTTAAAAAATGCAATACTAATAATTAATAATAACATAATAATGAACAGAAAATGAAGGTTTAGCTATTAGTATCTTCATGTCTTCTAATGCAAAAGGAAAAGTATTTGTGAAGTATCAATGAAGACAACCTAAGATGCTACCTAACCCACCACTCTGCTTTTCTGGAAGAACTTGCTTCCTTACAGAAATAGCAATTACATCTATTCTTACATCTTTCAACCTACATCTTTCAATATTATTTCAGTATTCCAACCAAATTTCAACCTACATCTTCAATATTATTTTAGTATTAATATCCATAATCTGGAAGGAGAACTGACAAAGCATTCAAAGAAGAATGGCTAAGAAACTTTATAAGAACCAGGTTACATTAGAATGACTGCCTGTTCTAAATATGGTAGTTGAAGTGAATTTAGAGATGATCTAGTCCAGTGGTTTTCAAACTGTTATCTGAGGACTCTTACGTTCCTAAAAATTATTTATAGTTCCAAAGAGCTATTCTTACATTATCAACATTTATTATGTTAGAAAGTAAAATTTAAAATAATTTTAAATAGTTATTATTTCATTAAAAATAATAATGATAAACTTATTGCATGATGACATAACATATTTTATAAAATATAATCTTACTTCCCCCAAAAAATTAAGACAGGAAATTGGCAAAGAGATTTTTGCAAATCTAATAAGTGCCTGGTTTAGAAGATAGCTAGATTCTCATAGGTGCCATTGCATTCAATTTGTTGTGTGTTATGTTGGTAGAAGTGTGTGAAAAGTATCCATTTTTCTTGGTAGAAGTGTGTGAAAAGTATCCATTTTCACTGAGATATATAGTTGGAAAGAGGCAAAGTATTTTAGTAGGTTTTTTGGATGAGCTAGTACGTGTTCTTCTTTGACACTATATCAAAATTTGACAAGTAATCATTTAATTGTTATTAATTGCAATATGGAATTAAAAGCTGAGTGTCAAGCATTTTGTATTGTTACTCTAAAATCCACTAACCTTTAAATGGATCTTAGCCAATGCTTGACTTTGTAACATCGTATATGAGTTCATTTGAGAAACACTGCTTCACTGAATTATGCAGATCTCTAAAACATTTAAAATAATATTATTTAAAACTACATTTCTTAATATCCCCCTCAATCTTATTAGAAAAGTTTTTAGGTATCAGAAAGCCCTCAAGCTCATGGTGGTGGATACAAGCTTTCCAAACCACGTCTTTTCTCCTGAAAGTTCAAATTTTGTTGATAAAAAAAAGTGTACCAGGCGGCACCTGTGGCTCAGTGAGCAGGGTCCTGGCCCCATATACTGAGGGTGGCGGGTTCAAACCCGGTCCCAGCCAAACTGCAACAAAAAAGTACCGGGGCATTGTGGTGAGCACCTGTAGTCCCAGCTACTTGAGAGCTGAGGCAAGAGAATAGCTTAAGCCTAAGAGCTGGAGGTTGCTGTGCTGTTACACCACAGCCCTCTACCGAAGGCAACAAGAGACTCTAAATCTAAAAAAAAAAAAAAAAAGAACCAGTTACTTTTCTAAAAATGGGTAGGCTCACTTTGTTCATTTTTGAGAATATGTCTGCCAAAAACCTAGGTCTAAATAACCATTGTGTTTTTATTGGTCATTCTTTCAAGTACAAAGTGGTTTTCTATGAAAAAAAAATAGTTCAAGTAAATCACAAAGTGATTTTCCTCCAGATAACCATCAGACTTAGGTATGTAGCATAAGTACTTTATGTGCATTTCCTATTTCACCACACAGACTAAAAAGAGTATTCAAGGGTCAAGAGTTAATAAAATGAATAATTTTTACTATTTCATCTACAATATTCTTAAGAGAAACTGGCTTCCTCATTGTACTGTTAAGTGGTAATGATAAAAAATTCAATGACTAATATAATCTGTGCCACTGCCTTGATCTGCACTAGGGTACCAGCAGTTTTACCCTAAAATACTTTGCATTCTATGTGCAAAGTATCATCAATTCATTGAAAAAGGCAAATAAACCCTAGCACTTTGGGAGGCCAAGGTGGGAGGATTGCTTGAGACCAGCCTGAGCAACACAGTGAGTAAGACACTATCTCTCAAAAAAGAGGGAGAGGAAAAGAAAAAGGAAAAAGAAATATTAGCCTGGTGTGTTAGTTTGCACATGTTAGTCCCAGATACTACGGAGGCTGAATCACGAGGATCACTTGATCCCAGGAGGCTGAGATTGCAGAGAGCTAACCTGATGCCACTGTACTCTAGCCTGGGCAAAAGAGTGAGACCTTGTCCAGGAGAGCAAAGGGGAGAGAAGGGGAGAGGAAAGGAGAGGAGAGGAGAAGGAAAAAGAGAGGAGAGGAGGAAAAGAAAAAGGAGAAAGGAAAGGGAAAGGAAGGAGAAAAGAAAAAGGAAAGGGAAAGAAGGAAAATTAAGGAAATGGGAAAGAGAGAAGGGGAAAAAAGAAAGGAAAAAAGAAAAATGCAAATAGCACCTTCATATTATGATGAAAACAGTTTTGACCCCACAGCCTCTTAAATGTTCTCAGGGTCCCCAGTGTCCATAGACAATATTTTGAAAACTGCTGATCTACTCTGATTCACCATTTTACAGCTAAGGAAATTGCCAAGTGTAACATTTTCAAGCACAGCAAGAAGAGGTAACAATACAAAGTGCAGCATGTAAAATACAGTAAATACTGACTAAAAGTTAGTTTCTCTCTCCTCTTTCCATAAGAAGGAACAATAATACTAGTGAGTGGAAATTACAAAATGGTAGATTTTAATTCAATCCAAGATAAATCTTTAAAAGCAATGAAATACGTTGCCTCACAAAACAGAAACTGTCAAACTTGAGACCAGATAACTCTGCCAGAAATGTTGTAGAAAGAATTCTTACAGAGTCAGTTGTTAAGTTGAAAGTTGTATCAAAACTTAGGTGATTATGTAATCACCAAGAAAGCTTTTCTAAATTCAAATGTCTGGGCCCCATTCTAAACTAAACCAGATTCTTCTTGACTAGGCCAGGAGTTTCCATTTCTCAAAAGCTATGCAGTTGACTGCTATAGCTGGCTATAGATGGGTATTCAGGAACTGCGCTACACACAGTTCTATTCTAAAGTCACTACTACTCTTAAGATTCTGTAATCTTATACTATCCATACAAACTAGGAAGAATACCCTTAACACTTTAATGTAACATTTGCTAACTCTGCTTTAATAAATTATAGATGGTCAGGATCCAGGTATTTCTGGGTCAAGAGAGGATATATTAATGTTGCATTTCCTAGACCCACCGGTTCACCTCTGCCAACATGTGCCACTGAATTGTAAATCGGAAATAGAAATGCAAAAGTTTGACACATTTTCACAACTGCCAACACTTTATTGTTTTTCTGAAATAACTCACTAAGAATCATCAGTGAAGAAAAGATGACCCGTATAAAAGTAGTATCAACATGAAAAAATGAATGAGATTATTTAGAAGACAGCATCTCCTTACTTTCTAAAAGCATTTTACAAAGGCAGCTTATTGCTGTGAACCAAGATCAAAATATAGACCACAAATATCCAAAAGCTATTTACAGAACAACCATGTGACTTACTCCCCCAAACCCTTGTATTTTGAGGTCTTGACTACAGGAATATATCATATAGTTCACAAATACAACAAAAGGCAGCAAGGCAACTTAATCATAAGCAAATAAAAATTTGGCAGTGGGTCAAAAAAAAGAATTTTGAAATTTTTTTTTGTAACTTTTTACTCAATAAACATGTTTTCCTTTATCCCTGCCTCTTACTTTTCTTATCAAAATATACTTCTTTGAAGTAACAGCTACTATTATGTTTCTTAATATCATTTTCTCTTATAGCCTATCTAATCTCAGGCCTATATGGTATCAGCTTAATAACAAAAGGCAGAGAAGGAGGTCTTATATGAGCCGGACTGGAGGGAAAAAGTGATTATCAAAACATAATCCTCAAACTGCTTATATCAGAACCACCTGGAGTGCTTAATAAAATAAAATTTTAACAAAGATTACTGAGGCCCCACCTAGACCAATTGATTCTGTGATTCCGAGAGGATGGCCCTGGAACTTCTTTCTCAAGCATAGTTTCCAAGTAATTCTTAACACACCAAAATTCAAGAACTGCTAAACTAAAGGCCAACTGTATTAAATGTGGGTAAGATCACAAAAATAAATATTGTGTAATTATAAAATGTTTCACTGAAAAGACTCTCAATAATATTTGAATTCTTGGTTTTTAAAAATAAAATAAAACATTTTTTAAAAGCAAGGCAATATTAGAAACTAGACATGAAATTCAGCTTAACAACTAAGTCTTAGTTATGTGGGGGGGTGGGGGTTGTAATTTGAGATAAAGGGACAAGCAATTCTCCAGCAATTCAGTTAACATTTCTGAGAGCTCACAGGATCCATGGCATGAATAGGGATCTCTGGGAATACAAGACAATAGAATACAATCCCAGATCTCCAGTAACTAACAATTTGAATTCACTGTAATATAAATACTTACAGTTTGAATAGTCTCACATTTGCAGCATTATTATACCCAGAAAGAGAAGAAGAGTCCTATGCCTGCTGAGTTTTCTCTCCCTCAGTTCTGATTACAAAATAGAGTAAAAGTAGAGTGGCATAACATTTTTAAAGCAATCATTTAACAAAATCCTGTAAATAATTGCTAATTTTTAAGCCTGTACATCTTTTTAATCAGTCTACTGTTTTCTATAAACTGTTAGAAACAAATAAGGCAAGGCTGTCCTTTGTGCTTGTTCTAGGTAGTTAAATCAAGATAAACTTAAAGACAACTAAAGAAGGTCAATTTTGATCTTCAGTTTAAGAAACTTTCTTGTTACCACTCTCAGTACCACTCCCTCTTAACCACAAATAATGACTCCAGTAATGGAGCTCTGTAATTTAAAGTATCAGGCAAATAATAGCAAGTAACTTGGATGAGTTGACACCGCCTGTTGTGCAAATATGTACTAAGACAATTATAAAAATAACAGCTGCATTATCAACTGGATACAGACCAGAACAACTTATGTGAATGCAGAAAGTCAACATGGTCTGAACTTGCATGTATGTGGCACTTTATATATTTTTAAGCATTTCTCAATTCATGATGGAAATTAAAAGAAAAGAAAAATAAAGATTTGAAAGCTTTGGGCTAATTACCTAAGAGTCCTAATTCCTAGAGTAAATCATAGTCATTCATCATTTACCAAATGTTTGCTTGTGCCAGGCACTGTGTTAAGTAAGCCCCAGAAAAACTAAAATGAATGAAAAAGAGTCGATGACTTCAAGAAGTTCACAGTCTAGTGAAAAAGACAAATAACTACAGGTTTGTGTAAAACATATGAAGTGAAGAAGGCAGATTATAAAACTACATAATGTCATTTTCTAAACCAAAGAAATTTTTTTTTAAATATGGGAATATTGCCATTTAACTCCCCAGGCTTTTGTGGGGATTAGACATAGGAAAATGCTTCCTAGATGGAGTTTGCCTTCTATAAATACACTTCCCTTTTTGCTTTTTCCTGGAGACTCAACTGAAATGTACCCAAGTCACAAATCACACAGATGTGGTTGGTAGTATATCCATTCATTTTTTAAAGAGGAATGCCTTAAGAGTACAAGACCCTAGAGCTGTGTCTTTGGCAATGCTACCATATCATCACATTAAACACACACACACTGCAGACCTACTGGGAGCTTGTTCAGTGCTATGGGTTAATCCTTTCTAACCTTAATTAAGTCTTTTGCTCACTCTCAAAAGCAAAGGAAGAAAGAGAATCATGTGAAGAGATACTGCTTATCCTTTTACTGTATCTTCTGAATAACAATTTTTCCGACAAGATCTGTCCTGGCCTCAGAGGGTGCCTTACTTGCTAAGTGAAAAATAACAAGAACAGCAGAATGAGATGTGCCCAACTTTGTAGGCAAGGAAGTAAACACATAATACACTTAGGACCACATGACTCGTTGGTGACAGAGCTTTCATTTAAGTCAACGTTTCCAATTACTAGACTTAGGTCTGTTTCATGAGGAAATAAATGTCTCCAGTTACTTCTTCTGTAAAATGGAATCTCCAGCATGCACTTCTCTTATAAAATGTCAGTTTTACTGCTTTGTTCTTGCACTTAACTCATCTGACAAAAGTTACTTTGTAAACTGAGAACAGGTTAAACGTCTAGGTTTTAAATATATTCCTTCAGGGGCAAGCATCTTCCCACCTCCCCAAGCCTCAAACAACTACCAATTCCTGTATCTTCTTCTGCTAGAATTTCTCTAATTTCACTTTCTTTTTCTGACCCTCCCCTCAATTAGATTTAATGGAACAGTAAGTATGTGTGTGTGTTTGTGCACGCAAGCACGTGAACAGCACATGAAGATATACATAGAAAAAATACCCTGCTACATACCACATAATTCTCATTCTCCTATTGTACGACTAACGCCAGCACTGGGACAAAAACCACTGCCTTTTTTAATGTGACGCAATGAGGAGACCATAGATCTCTCCAATATTCTAGACCTAGGCCTAAAATTTCATCACCATCAACACTGTTTCAGCAGAATACACAAGAAGACAAGTAGCCATTAGAAAATGAATTCTATAGGCCAAGAATGTTTTAGTTGATATTTGTATCTTCATTGAAGCCTCATAATTATTTAAAAAGAGATTACTATCCCCATTTTTGAAACCTGAAATTTAATGGGATTAAATATTCACAAAAGTACTAAGTGGCATGGTTGGCACTCAAACTCACAACTTCTCATTTCAAACATGGTATACTTTCTATGTTTCTTAATACTTTCTATTAAGCTTTCCTTAATATTTCATATCCTAGCCCTTTCAAAACCCACTGGTTCTTAGGAAAAGAGATCCCAAATTGCACCATTGCTGTCCACTGGTCCTACCTCTGTCTTTCAACCACGATAGTTCTCTGGGACAAATATTATGCCAAGTTCACATAGCCTACATTTCAAAGCCTCCTTCTTGCATCTTCTAGCTTAAAGTAGTTTTCCGGGACAATTTTACTGGACAGAGGAGTCTTTCTTCTAAAAAAGAAAATGAAATTATGTACCACATGTATTACATACACTATGTAAAAACTTATAGAGAAATATTAACTATATAAACTTAAAGAGAAATATTCTAAGGTCAGATGTTATTTTATTCAATAAATAAACAATATAAATTTGAGATGATTTCAAAAATTAAATACATGTTTAATTTCTTTCTAATAATTAAATAAATTTTAGGTTTAAAAGTTATAATTTAAATATTATAAAAGTACAAAACATTATGTTACTGGTACAGGAATAAATTGGTAGATCAATATGCAACAGAAAATCGAGAAATAGATGACAATTTATAGAAGAATTTAAAGTATGATATAAATGACACTTTAAGTCAGAAGAGAAAGATGAACTATTCAATAAATGGTGCTGGGAATGAGTGGACATTTAGGAAAAAAAAACTGAATCTCTACCTTGCACTTCACACTAAAATAAACGCCAGAGGAATTTTTTATGGAAAAATTAAAACATAACATCTTCAAGAAAAGCTAAATGGCTACTTGCATAATCTTGAGATAAAGAAGATCTTTCTAAGCATGATATTAAAACATGAAAATGTTTATAAAATTGCTACATTAAAATTTTTTAATGTCTGTATAAAAAAGATGATGAAGTTAAAAGACAAACCACAAACTAAAAAGTAAATGTATTTTTGGTACAGTGTGATTAAAAGGAATACTAAGAGCCTCAACAAGTCAATTTTTTAAAAAACTACAAATGAAAAATAGGGTGAAAAGAAGCTTAACACCAAGTAGAAGAGGCAGGAATGGGAGTGTGAGCAGAAATTGGGTGGGCACTCTGGCTGGAATCACCACTATCAAGGTGGTGAAGTGCAAAATTCAGGTTTTGCAGTAGCAGGCTGAGGATACAGACAGAGCCAGTGCCTGTAGCAGGAAGTAGAAGGAGAAAAGTAGGCCCCTCAGCCCAATGTGGCCTCCTTGAACCACAGAACCCAGGTGGCTGAAAAGGAGCTGGACTGTGCTCAGGAGCACCTGTCCACTCAGTCCCCTACCAAAGCTGGAGGAAGCAAGAAACAAATTCCTTTACTTGGTATATACCCAGAAGACCAAAAATCTCATTATAACAAAGACAGCTGTACCAGAATATTTGTTGCAGCCCAATTCATAATTGCTAAGTCATGGAAGAAGCCCAAGTGCCCATCAACCCACGAATGGATTAATAAATGGTGGTACATGTATACCATGGAATACTATGCAGCCTTAAAGAAAGATGGAGACTTCCTTTGAGATGTTCTAACCATACCAAACTGCCCAGAAGCTCCCAGTGTCAGGTCAAGGCTATTTGTCTTTGCAAAGGCTGCTGTGTTGGCCTGACATGACGACCCATCTGAAGTATCAGCTTCAGTGTCAAGCGAAAGTGCTATTTTGAAGAGTCAAAAAATATCACCTTAGCAAAAAATGTCCTATTGTTAGTAATTTGCTACCACTCTGACAAATTTTAGCCATATATTGTTAAGATATTTGCTGAACTTTGTGCCGTGCTCTTTGTATTCACGCTCATTTAATTCCCACAACAAAACTGAAGGGGGTGAGGTGGGGTAAAAATGCTTCCATTTATTAGACAGGAGTTCTAAGACTAAGAAAGCGTCCTTCTAGGAGAATGTATATCAGAAATGATGGAACTGGGCTTTGACTTTGAAGGCAAAGGTCATACCCTTACTTATTGCTGTGGCTGCATTGCCCAGCACACACCTGATACAGAGCTGGAATATGTACAGTGATTCTTCATCTGTACTAGGAACCCATCCAAACTGACAGTGGACTTTGCTCAGGGCCCCCACAATACTGAAGTCTGCCACTTTACAGTCATCAAGTATCTTGACTTTGGATTTACCTTGATGAGTATTGCTTCTTCCCTGGATTTTAGAAAGATAAATTTTGACAGGTGAAACAAAGAGTCTGAACTGCTCTTAAAATCTTAATCCTGTAATTACTATTTATTTGTTTTAAGTTACTGGCTTGATCTGTTTTTCCAGACAGACTCCTAATTGTGGCAGTGTAGCCATCTAGGAAGTTGGTTTCTTTGGATCATGAAAAGCACATGTAGATTTGTTGGCATGTGGAAGCCAAGTCTTGGTGTAATGCAAACAGAGGGCATAGGGCATCTGGGTTCACATCCTGAATACCCTTTCTCTTGTATTGACATAGAATTTTCCTGGAGCTCCTAAGCACAATGGTTCTCTCTTAGTAAAGACCAGGAATTGGTTAGCAAGTACAACATAGCTACTCTGAGGCCTGAAGTTTGGCCAACATTCTTTCTTGATTGAAATTTTGACTGGGTAGTCTTCACTGATTTTCTGTTACCAAAGTTCACGGCAACAGTTATCAAAATTTAGTGTGCGTCTGAATTATCTGGAGATTGCTGGGCCATATCCCCACAAGCTCTGATCTAGTCCTTCTGCACTGGGGCTCTAGATTTGGCAATTCAGTCAAGCTCACAGGTTAATGTTGATGTTACAGAACCCAGGATGACACCTGGAGAAGCTTAAAGGGCTGATCAATACCTGCTTTACAGGACACCGAGTGAAGTTGGATAAAGAAGCAAAAAATCTCTTTTGTATTTACCTGAATAGAGTTGAAGAACATTCTCCCCTAGTAAAGTAACTCAAGAATGGAAAAACAAGCATCCTATGTACTCAATACTAATTTAGAACAAGTAGATGAACAACTACTGGCCCACATGAGAGGAAAGGCACAATAAAATTCAAGAAGGGGGGAGGGCGCAGGGGGAAAAGAGCTCAGTAAGCTCCCACCTAGAGGGTATAATGTAGGGGTGTGTGGCTCACCTCCTGGGTGAGGGAATCAAATACAACTTGGATGTTTCCTAACAAATGCAAATAATGTAACCTAATCCTATGTACCTCTATATTGATCTGAAATTTAAAAAAGAGAAATCAGATAAAAATTCTCAGCAATTTTTTGAATAAATATCTGAATACTGAGTTGTACAAACACACGTGCAAACACACACAAAGTAGTGACTTAAAAATTTTTTTTCTCCTGACCATTGACATAGTGTACAGGCATTGGTTCCTAGTGTATGCAAGGAGACCAGTGGAGTCCTTCCTCTTAGCAGCTCTTCTTCCAAGACCTTTGGGAAGTTTTCTCTGTGGCCTTCATGGCTTCAGTGTGTTCTGTTCTTCAACTCATTCTGGAGGGAGATGCTGTATTAGATTGATCAGTCTTGCAACACAAAAATGAATACGAAGTGTTTTCAAAAGAAAAATGTTCTGTTAATGGAATAAGAAATGTAAATATTAGAATCAGATGATACAAAATGATGATTTCTCATTTTCCCTTGTTTAGAGCCTCAAAGATAATTTGCATTTTTATTAGATTTAAAACAGTGTGAGTCATGAAGATCAACAAATTTCTTTTCAACAGGAGTCCTTTGTGTTTGAACCCAACTGCCTCTTCAAAGTAGATGAATTTGGCTTTTTTCTGACCTGGAAAAGTGAAGGCAAGGTAGGCACAGAACACTGGGTTATTCTTCCTCCTTTCTGATTTGAGCCATTTCAGTTTTCAGCACGTAGACCGAGCGCCTCAGGAGGACATGGACCTCACACCACCTACTCCTTCATTCCATTCATTCAAGAGCTGTAAAAACAAGCCTCCGTGTGCCAGACATAGGGGAATACAATGATAGTCATAGACAGTCTCCTATTCCTCATGGATTCCAGTCTAGGAGCAAAGTTAGACATTTAAAAACAAATGATACAAGCCATTGAGTATTGTGGAAGAGAAGTTTGCATTGTTGTAAGTGCTTAAAATAGGCAGGTTTGATTTAATCTGGGGAGTTAAGTAGATCTCCCAGAAGAAGAAATGCTTAAGACAAAATCTAAAAGGTACGTTAAAAACGTGCTCATCCCTTCATGTCCCGGGACTAAATTTGATGGACGGCACAGTGTACACATTTAATGGACAGTTGAGCTGAACTTGAAAGAAGTAGAACTGGAGTTATCTAACAGTTAGCATTATTCCCACATAGTATTCTATGTACCCATGTATTTAATGACATACAGACACGATTAACAAGACACATCTTATATGTACAGAAGTAACGGCATCTTATAAACATTTTATAAATATTTAGAGTTGTATTTGTATATATTTTGAAGTAGAATGGGGTCTGAATTATGTCTGATCACTGGGAACAATTATTGTTGTTATTGGGTTTTCACTCCCTTTTCCATCTTACTCTAATCAGCATTGCCTTTGTTGTCAGAAATCTTTGCTAAGCACTTTGTCTGTGCCATAGGTCTGGTAGAAGGCAAGCTCACGGCTGTGCTGTATTTTCTTTTCAGGAAGGGCAGGTACTAGAATGTTCCCTCATCAACAGCATTCGGTTGGGAGCCGTACCCAAGGTACCTGTGTTTGCTGATTTTCTAAACACAGATTTACTTGTATTGGAAATGGTCTTCAGAATGGTGTTTAACATGTTACTGCTCCAGAATCATCAGCTAGGTATTAAGAACAGACACTGCTTAGAAAGATTTCTCATCTGTAACCTTTGGGTGGTTTGGGCTGCATTATTGTTCATTATATTAGAACAATATTATCCATGCTATTAACCCTTGAAAACCAAGACCCTTGTGTGGTACCAACATCAGGGAAACAGTTTCCTTAACTCAGAAATTAATTTGATAAGCCTGCTTTCCCCTTTTTTTTTTTTTTTAAGCAAACAGCAATTTGCTTCTCATCTGTGGTTGTTACTAAAATTTAAATGGCTCCAGTAGTCCCAAATTTGGGCACCTGTCCACTCAGGCATTGGCTCACCTTAAAGGCTCAGTTTGCCTTTGAGAGGAGAAAAAAATAACAAAACTTATAGATCATTCTTCGTCATAGAGATCAATTTGTTTGAATATGAAACTTTTTACATAAGAGTGCTAGGAATTTAAAAGATGTTTTTTATTTTTCCAAAATATTCTTTTCCAAGGTAAAGTGTTTATTCCCTTTTTCATAATAGCTGTACAAAACAAAATTATATTCCTTACTTTGTTTTTGTTTTTTTTTTAAAGGTTGTCTTCTTTTATGTTAGTTATACTATATTTTGGCATTTTCTTCTGAGATCCTTTGGAGAACAAAGACACTAGTTTATTTACTAATCAGGGTAAACTTGCATACCTTGCATCTAGGTAAGGATGCCATGGCTTCTAGAGATGCAAATACTCTTTGTATTCAGGCTACTTAAAGGACTTAATCTCATTTTGGGGAATAACCCGTGGTTGTTGGTTGTGGTAGTGCTCTGTGTACTCGGGTGAAACCCCCATGACTGTCCTCTGGTGAGAGGGAAGCCCCTTTGATCTCTGTGGACACAAGCAGAGCCCAGTCAGATCCTTTCCCAACCCACTGCCATATTCCAGGTCCTCCAACCAAAAATCTAAACAAAGATTCTCACGCCTTATTTGCTGAATCCAAAAATGTTATAATATACCTTTCTTATCAAATGATTTCAAATAATATGTAGCACTGCAAACTCCTCTACAGGTTTTAGAATAATGCTAGATATCTGGGTATTTTAGATAGAAAAAAATGCTTTTATGTGTATTTTTACATATATGTGGTAGTTTCTTTTTATCTTATTTCCTCCTCCATCCTGTGGGATCTAACATGTTTTTTTCTTATTTGCATTCCTCTACACAGGATTTCAAAATCCTGGCTGCTCTTGAAGCTGTTGGAAAATCAGAAAATGATCTGGAAGGGCGGATAGTTTGTGTCTGCAGCGGCACAGATCTGGTGAACATCAGCTTCACCTACCTGGTGGCTGACAATCCAGAAGTGACCAAGGTAGCCTCAGTTAAATGGCCTCCCTCCCTTCTGCCCGTGTGCGCACGTGGTGTGTGTCTAATTTGTAGGTACAATATCATTTTAAAATATATTCTTAAATTGTTTGGTAATTTACTGTTTTAAAAATGTGCATTGCTTTGCTGGCATGTTTCTATACTCTTTTAACATGGAACTCATGTAGGTCAACAACCCAAATACCTAGTTTGACATATTGTTGGAAAAACTGGCACAGCACTTCTCAAAATTGAATGCGCACAGGAATCCTCCAGGACCTTGTGAAAATGCAGATTCTGATGGAAGAGGTCTGAGGTGGGGGCAAGATTCTCCTTTCTGACAAACTAGTATATGAGGCTGATACTGCTGATCAGATAGCCACAATTTGAGTAGCAAAGATCTAGGTTGGTTCTGCCCAGTAAAATATAATACAAGACATGTATATAATTTAAATTTTCCTTGTTGTCACATTTTCAAAGTAAAAACACAAAGCTGAAATTAATTTCAATAAAATATTTGATTTAATACAATGTATCTAAAATATTGTCATTTTAATGTAATAGCAATATGAAACTTATTAGGGACATATTTTACATTTTTTATCATACTGTCTCTTCTAAATCTGGAATGTCTTTTCAAATCAGACTAGCTGCATTTCAGGTGTTCAATAACTGTTTATGGCCAATGAGTCCCGTACTGGGCCACAATGCAAACTCTCCCAACATACCATCATCTGGGCAAGTGAATCTCAAAGAGATTTTTGGCGAAGAAGTAGAAAAGCTTCAAGCTTAAATCTTTGTGTGTGTGTGTGTGTGAATCATTTATTTTCAGTGTGATTTTATCTTTGTGCAAAGCTTCCATTATCTTTCCATAATATGTGTGAAGAGGACCGAGCCTTTATTTTCCCACTGCAGAAACATGTATATAGGGCAATGAGGAGGTATTTCATTTCCCCTTTATTCCTACAAGTGCAAACTCAATGTAGGGTTGAATGAGAACAGCATCATTAGAAATATTAAATTTGGGAGATAGAAGGAAGTGTGCAGGTAAGATCATCTGAGGACATTGAACCATGGATCTGAGGTAACTGGTGGTGGGAAGTAAACTTAAAGATAAGATTTGGACGTTTCTCTCTAGAAGCACTTCCTCTGAAATTTAAGAGGAGCTCACCAGACAAGATCTGAAACCTCATTTGGTACCAGATTTTCCATTCACACCCAATGCTATTTAAGCCCGCTTGCATTTGAAGAAACTGTTTCAGGCTTGGCGCCTGTAGCTCAGTGGCTAGAGCGCCAGCCACGTACACAGGAGCTGGCGGGTTCGAAACCAGCTTGGGCCTGCCAAACAACAATGAGAACCAGAACCGAAAAATAGCCGGGCGTTGTGGCGGGCCTCTGTAGTCCCAGCTACTTGGGAGGCTGAGGCAAGAGAATCACCTAAGCCCAAGAGTTTGAGGTTGCTGTGAGCTGTGACAGCACTCTACTGAGGGTGCCACAGTGAGCCTCTGTCTCAAAAAAAGAAATGACTAAATGTTTCAGTTTCTGGCAACTGTTACTTAGAATTTTATATATTACATTAATAATATAATATATTAATATAAATCTCATTGTCCCTACTGGGAAGTCCATAATTATCAGAACACGTCTTTTTGGTTGGCTGACACTTGGAGAAGGTATTGAATAAATACACATATGCGGATAATCTTGCCCACTTCCTGATTGCAAATTTAAAGTAATTATATTAATCCAGATCTTAGTATTTAGCATCTCCACCATTGACAGTGTTTTCTCATCACTTATACCTATATATTTTATCTTCTATTCTCCCTAACAACACACAAAACATCAAAGTGAGAGGATGTATATAAAATACACGCAGCTGTAATTACTTTGGGTCAAAATAATAGCAGAATTCATAAATTAAATTGGGCCAATAAGAGATGTAGAGAATTCCCCAAACACCTGAAATGGTGTTTGTGATTCAGTCAATGGTACCAGTCAAAGGTGAGTACAGCTTAGCAGCCCACAGTCAAGGGACCCCATAATACACTAACAGATCTCTTAGCCCATGTAGTGTGAATGTATTCTGGTCAGTTTATCAAAATAAATATATACATACCTTAAACACTTTAACTTGAAATATACGGTAAGTGTTGTTCAGTTGCTAGCCAGTCTTTGACGGTTAGGACTGACGCCTTGAGGATGGGTCTATTGGTGCGGGGTTTATGTATTTTTCGCTTATGCCTCACTCCTGATGGAGAGATATCCAGTTTGTTTTCTTTAAAGAGAAGCTGAAACTTAAAGATCACATGGAGCAGAGTGCAGCTATGAATTAAAATCTTACATTTATATGAATTCTCTTTCCCTAACCCTTTTGTTATCTTGTCCACACAGAATTTGAGAAAAAAACTTTTTTTAGACATAGCCTTTAATGAAATCTTCCCTGAATATTCAGCTAGAGAAAAAACACTGCTCTTTCTTACCACAGCAATATTTCACTAGTGTATGTAATTTTTGTTACGAGTGACATGAACAGGTTTGGAAACAAACATAAGTAACTCAGCGGGCATGCAATGTGAGAGCCAAAGTGTGCAAAATATTGTGAAGTAGCTTCCCACCGTGAGAGTTCAGCATTCCCCGAGAGGTTCGTGTTTTGCTTGTTTTCTGGACACCTTATGAGTCTGGTCTGACCAGGGATAAAACTTGCTCATGAGTATTTATCTTATCAGATTCTTGAGTCTGTTCTCGATTCCCGGGTACACTGATGATCTGATCATTCTGAAGAGTTCACTCAACTGAACATTTAATCCAGGCACTGGGGCCAACTTCCATCTTACTGTCGTTTCCACGGAGGACCAGGTTTCACCTGGAGGAAACTTCCAGACTTTGAGCAAGCTATTCTCCCTCCCCTCTTCCTCTACTTCTCAAAGAAGGTCTCTGATATTTTTTTCTTGTTATTTCAAGTGGTTATTTTAAAAGTCAATAAAATTTCATTTGAAATCTTTGCGTTTCTCAGAATTGAAGTTTCAGATAAATACAAGATATTTTCTAGTGCATGTGACTCTGAAAACCTGATTGTGCTTTTTTTTAGTAAAAGATGACAGCATTATAAGAGATTTCTTTGCATCTTAGCTTATAGCTTGTGCTTGAAGAGTAAATAATCTTGCCCTGCCACTCTACCTAGTTAGAAGATTTGAGCTCAATTTTAAGATACCTTTCCCCTCTACTACATGGCATTTCTTTTTTTTTTTTTTACTTTAAAATATTAAGTGGGCACAAATGTTTTTGTTAAATAGTACTTTTTATAATGCTTAATTGGGGCTTTTAGTGTCCCCAGTAGCCCTAATATTGTTCATTGTACCCAGTAGGTAGGTTTTTGCCCTACCCTTTCTCTGCCCTCCCCACTTTTTGATTTCCTATGACCTCACATCTCTTTGTGCCCCATGTGCCTGTCGATCAGAGAATATGTGCGGTTTGCTTTTTCATACCTGAGGTGCTTCACTTAGCATCATGGTCTCCAATTCCATACAATTTGCTGCAAAAGACATCATTTCATTCTTTTGTATGGTACACATACACACACACACACACCACATTTTCTTTATCCACGCGTGAATTGGTGGGCACTTAGGTTGATTCTACATTGTTGCAATTGTGAATTGTGCTATTATTCTAGTGCAGTTGTCTTTTGATAAAACCGGTTTTCCTGTCAGGGTAGATATCTAGTACTGGGATTGCTAGGTGGAATGGTAAGTCTACAGTGATTTCTCTGAGGACTCGTCATGCTGTTTTCCAGAGGGGCTCTACTAATTTGCAGTCCCAGCAACTGTGTATAAGTGTTCCTTTCTCCCTGTACCCACACCAGCATCGCCTCGGTTTTTTGACATTTCTATAATGCCCCTTCTGGCAGGGGCCAGGTGGTATCCATGTCTCCTCTGGAAGGTCTCCTTACCATGACATCCCCGCCTCGCCCCTCCAGCATGTCCTCACTCCTTGTCCTGCTTGGCTTTTATTCTAAGCACCGACCACTATTTACGTACTATAATATTCATTTATTTCTTCATTCTCTTCGATCCGCTGGGAGGCAGGGCTCTCCTCACTGCCGTGGCCCCATCATCTAGCCCACTGCCCATTATTCAGTAAGTGCTCTCAATAAACCTGTTTTATTGAAGTGCTTATATTGACTAAATCAACACATTCCATCCCAGGTGATCAATATATATAACTTTTTTTTTTTTTTGAGACAGAGTCTAACTCTCTCACCCTGGGTAGTGTGCTGTGTTGTCACAGCTCACAGCAGCCTCAAGCTCTTGGTCTCAAGCCATCCTCTTGCCTCTGGAGTAGCTGGGACCAGGGGCGCCCTCCACGATGCCAGCCTAATTTTCTGTCTTTAGTACAGAAGGGGTCTCGGTCTTGCTCAGGCTGGTCTGGAACTTACTTATGTATCACCCTTAATGCTGTACACCTCCGTGTTGTAAGAACATCTAGGGAAATGATCTTTTGGCAAGAAGACTGGGAAAATGTGCTATGGTGATAGTCTAAAGGGAGCAACGCCATCTGGGATCCCACGGTGGTATTTTTAGCGTCAGGATGTAACAGGGCTGCGCAGCGAAGAACCCGGGAGGAGGGGTGGGGGTTTCTGGGCCCTGGCGTCGCGGCCTCTCTCCAGTGTGGACCATTCTAACCTGCTTGCCTAAATCCTTCCTGTCATTCCAGTTAGAAAATGGAGCCTTCACTTCCTCTCCTGAAAAATCCTCTGTTACAAAGAATTGCTGCCATTTTTACTCCAAATTCTGAGTGCTGGGGTCATAGTGAATCTTATATGTCATGTAGCTTAAAACATTTAAGAATAAAAGCAGCCACATGATAAAGGTGTCCCCCTTTTTTTCTAAACTGCAATAAAGCACTTTCCCCCCTCTGAGTTATTCTCCTCTTCTTCCCCACCGTTTTACTATAAACTGTACAAATCACTTAATACTGAGCATTATAATGAATTGATTTTGTTAGGAAAAAACTCTGGTTCCTCTTATGCATTTTTTTTCCTCCCAGATTACAACTCGCCCAGAGGGATTTCAGGATCTCGAATGTTGCAGAGAGTTGAGATGTCTTTCATTAAGTTACAGCTGGTGCCACACAGCACGCTGAAATCAGTTACTCTGCATAAGACTGAAAATGCAGCCCTCATTTAAAATCTCCAGAAATAAATCTGTTATTTTATACCAAGCTGAATTTTCCTTTGATTACAAAAAATAAGCTGTTATTACGAGAGGTTCAAAATGCAAAGATTAGGATTGAGTTTAGATGATTTCCAGACTGCTCATTATACTTTATATAGGATGTAAATATTTAGTGAACTCCATAAATTATGCCTTGTAACCAAGTCATCAAATAAGTACATGAATAACTACTATAGAAATTAAATTACAAAACTATCGTATGTTCTTTCTATATACAAAAAGATAAAGTTGGGTAATTTATTGCAGTAATAAAATATTACTTTCACAAATTGGGTTAAATGTCAAAATTGCTTTGCTGAACTTGAATTCTGTGGAGCAGAAGGCTTACTGGAGGAGTTCCTTGTTTTGCTTTAAAAATTAAAAAAAAAACTTAAGTTTTCTGTTTAGTCAGTCCTGCCTACTGGCTTTGCTGACGTTCTCAGAGATGTCCAACCATGCTGCTAGATCCTCCAGTGCTAATTTAAGCACAGGGCTACTCAGCATGGGGGTTTCTTAGAAATGCTATTACAAGGCCAGGTGTGGTGGCTCACACCTATAACCCCAGCGCTCTGGGACACTGAGATGGGCAGATCACCTGAGCTCATGACTTTGAGACCAATCTGAGTTAGAGTGAGACCCCGTCTCTACAACCACTGGGCCTTGTGACAGGTGCCTGTAGTCCCAGCTACTCGGGAGGCTTAGGCAAGAGAATCACTTGAGCCCAAGAGTCTGAAGTTGCTGTGAGCCATGACCCCCAACACTCTTGGTGGGGGGGGAGGGCAAAAAGGGGAGGTGGGTGGGGGATGACAAAGTGCAACACTGTCTCAAAAAAAAAAAAAAAGAAATGCTATTACGTTTCTTGAAATGCAGTTGTAATTGTATTGCATGGCCGGTGGTTCTCAGAGTGGAGTCTCCAGAGCAGCAGCAATACCGCAGAAATTATTATAGATACAGATTCCCAGGCCCTGTCCCAGTCCACTGAATCAGAAACCCCATGTTTTACTCAGTCCTCCATCTGATTCTTTTTTTTTTTTTTTTTTGCAGTTTTTGGCGGGGGCTGGGTTTGAACCCGCCACCTCCGACATAGGGGCTGGCACCCTACTCTTTTGAGCCACAGGCGCCACCTAGCCTCCCTCTGATTCTTATGCACACTGAAGTTTGAGAACCACTGCTGTGCAGTAAAGCTCCATTCATAGCACTTTCCAGGCACCCTCAAACTTTTTAAACAGGGGGCCAATTTACCGTCCCTCAGACCGTTGGAGGGCTGGACGATAGTTTAAAAAAAAAAAAACCATGGACAAATTCCTATGCACACTGCAAATATCTTATTTTGAAGTAAAAAACAAAATGGGAACAAATACAATTCACACCACCACATGTGGCCCGCGGGCCGTAGTTGAGGACCCCTGATTAGATCTTGCTTTGCTTGCAAAGGTCTTGAAGAAGTTTCATTAACTTGGTGGTCTGCTACCCAGGCTGACCCAAGCTGATGCCTGTTGACTCCTAACGCAGCTGAATAGGGAATCTGCAGCTCCTGTCCATCATCCAGACCCCAGAATACTAACTGATGAAAGTTTACTTACTACATTGCCTTACAGTTATTTTTTAAGGCGCGAATGTTTGATACATGGATGTCTGATCATTATTATTATTATTTTTTTGGTTGCAGCCATCATTGTTTGGCGGCCCGGGACTGGATTCAAACTCACCAGCTCAGGTGTATGTGGCTGGTGCCTTAGCCGCTTGAGCCACAGGCGCCGAGCCCATTATTATTTTTTTTTCAGGTTTCTAAGACTGAAAATTGTCATTATCTTGCTTTTTTCTTTAAATTCTTCTGAGTTCTTTAGAAACAAAATAATGAGGGGGCATTAAGAAGCTTTCTGGAGAGCAGAGCTGTGAAGCTAAGCTAATAAGTGGATATACATGCCTAACTTTAAAACACCCCATCCCGCCTAGGAGTTTTCTTCTTGCCAAATAAGGATAATGTTTATTGTTTTTATTGCTGGGCTGGATTAGAGACCATCAGACTGTGCTTTAGGACAGCCGTGTTCATCAGTGAATCTGTGGGTGTTCACCAGTGGGTGAAACCTTGGCCCCACTTTTTCTCTCTCTAGCTTCTTCTCTGCCTTGTTGGTTCTCATTTGCCCCCATAAGACCATCTGTCCCAAAATCCACTACTTCAGAAATCATGGCTTTCTGAACTCTAAATTATTTCTTTATTCGCACATCACCAAAAACCTCGGTTCCTTTCAACCCGACACTGTGAACTCAGATACTTTCAGGAGCCAGGAAGATGATGTGAGTAAGGAAGAAGCACCAGCCAAAGACAAATAGGGTCAGCGTGGACATCAGCAATGCGGGGGGCACACACCCTGTTAATGGGGGCAGCATCCCCTCACTCTCACCTATTTTCCAACTACCGCAATCTAGGCCTGAGCTTGCTAGAGTATTGTAGAGTTTTTTTCCCCATGAAATTCTAAATGTCTGGATTTTTTAATATGAATCTTCTAATGTTAAAACGTTGACAGATATTGATTGTTTTAAACACTGTACCAAATGACCAACACATCTGTGGATCGCGTGACAGCTTTGCTGTCGACGTCAGGCGGTGTGAAGCATGAGTGCGCTTGTACCTAGGCAAATGGTAGTGTTCAATGAGTGTGTTCACTTACTGGCATTTTAAATGAAGTGGCCTGTTGTTTTTCCCTTTATTTCTTCATTCAGCTATTCACCCAAGAATTATTTTGTGATGAATGCTAAAGTTGGGCAAATCATATCAAATCTATTAGTTTTTTTATCCTCATTTGTAAAAGAAGGGAGGATGAGGTGAGTGGATTGCTTGGATTCAGGAGTTCGAGACTAGCCTGAGCAAGAGCAAGACCCCGTCTTTACTAAAAATAGAAAAATTAGCAGGGCATGGTGGTGGACACCTGTAGCTCCAGCTACTCAGGAGGCTGAGGCAAGAGGATCGCTTGAGTCCAAGAATTTGAGGTTGCTGTGATGACATCACGGTACTCTACCCCAGGTGACAGAGTAAGACTCTGTCTCAAAAAAAGAAAAAAAGAAAAGAAAAGAAGAAGAAGGGGTTTGTATCATGCATTCCTTGAAGTCACTTTTTCTTATAAGACTTAAGAACTCTCTTTGCAAAATGAAGTGTTCCAGCAGCCAAAAATGAAAACGACTGTAAACTACTATCTTTATAAGGCAAGAAGAAAACTCCCAGGTGGGATGGGGTATTTTCAAGGTGGGTACATGCTTTCCTTCCTATTTGCTTGAACTTGCAACTCTGCCCTCCAGAAAACTTAATGCCCCTTGTTAATTTGTTTCCAGTGAACTCAAAAGAATTTAAAGAAAAAAAAAATAAAACAGAAAATGCCAGTTTTCAAGCTTAGAAACATGAAAAAGAAATAATGATCACACAGACATCCATTCATCATCCCACATCTCATACTTGAGGCTCAAAAAACTGTGAGGCCACACAGTGAAGAAATTTCAGTCTGACTATACTGGGGTTCGGATGGTGGACAGAAGATTCAGGTTTATAATTTAGCTGGGTTAGTAGTTAGCAGGGTCCTGGTTACTTGTTCTGACAGTACACTTATATACACATGGAAGTTCCTAGGTTAGTTTAACCAGGGCACATCGCTTGCCCTAAGGTCAGGAGTTAGACTACTAGGAGGGGAGGCAGTTCCATAAATAAGCAGGCATTGTACCTGGAGCAGTGCTTTTCAGCCTTTTTTTTTTTTATCTCTTGGCCCACTTGAAACTATAGTTAAACTTCCACGGCACACTTATGTTAATCCAAAAAAAAAGTGAAAAAAAGAATGTACTTACTATGCTTTGAACTTCTTTCGAAAATAATTTCATTATGATCTTTAAAAATTTTCACAGCACACTTACGATCCTCTCATGGCACACCAGTTGAAAATCACTGACCTAGAGGAAGGAGGGCCTGCTGGTCACATTACAGTGATGTTCATGGCGGTGGACAGTCCACGAGAGGCTGCACGGACGTGGCTTAGGACATAAGCAAAGATACAGAAGCAGAGAAATGGACCCACAATGTTTGGGCTGTAAAACCGGAGTGAACACTTTTTAATGGGAAATTGGAAAGTGTGGTTAAGACCATGAACTCCTCCTTTGAATGCCAAGCCGAAATACTTCTGAGACATATTCTGAAGAGTCTAGGGAGGTATTGAAAGGTCATGATAATGTTGGAAGTGGGGTCCCACATGAAATTTACATTGTAGGAATATTGAGATGTGGTGGTTATCACTGGCATGAGATTAACACTTGGGTGAGAGCCCTGCCACTCAAAGTATGGTAATGGGCCATTGGGTCATGGGCCACTGGGTCATGGGCCAGTGGGGGAAATCACCTGGGAGCTTGTTAGAAATGCAGGAACTGGTTCAGCGCCTATGGCTTAACGGGCTAAGGTGCCAGCCACGTACACCTGAGCTGGCGGGTTTGAATCCAGCCTGGGCCTGCCAAACAACAATGACGGCTGTAACCAAAAAATGGCTGGGCCTTGTGGCAGGCGCCTGTAGTCCCAGCTACTTGGGAGGTGGAGGCAAGAGACTCACTTGAGCCCAGGAATTGGAGGTTGCTGT
>CAUYRH010132658.1:0-32838 GCA_963574655.1 Perodicticus potto
AAGAAGAAGAAAGAGCAGAATATTTAAGTTCTGGAATGATGCAACTGCCTTCAGCACATTGTAAGGGTTTGGGGGTACAAATGGGGTGTAGAATTGATGTTGGGAAGATAAACCTAGGGGAAAAGGTGGGGCCTTATATGCTAGACTTAGAAGTGTGGATTTGAGAATTTTGGCAGGGAAATGACATATATGTCAGGAAGATTACTTGGTCAGCCATGTGCAGGACAGACTGGGGCAGGGATAGGACTACAGGCAGGATCCAGAGAAGTTTTAAGAGGTCACTGCAGTACGTGGCTTATAGGTTCTGCACGTGCAATGGCACCCTCTGGAGTTGTGCAGTAACCTAAGGGAGAAGTGGAATGGAGATGCGGAATGGAGAGAAACAAGTGGTTCCCGGCCCATGACAGGACCCAGTGAACATGAACTTAATGGGATACAACGTGGGTTGGAAAGAGTTGAACATAACTAAAGGCTTGGGTGACCAGGAGGAAAGACAACGCTTTCCAGCAAGTGCTAGAGAGTGCCACTGGTGCCTTCAGTCTCTACCTCTATTGGGAGCAGAAAACGCATGATGATCTATTTTCTCTATTCATTCACTTCCATTCATCCTTTCAAAAAGCATTTATTGAGCATTGTTTATTCTGCCTATGGCTAGGCATTGTGCATCCCACAGTGAACTAGGCAGCTTCCAGTCTTGGCAGGACAGCAGACATAAGACAAACAGTGATAGAATAATTAACGCAGTCAGCACTAGTGCTCTGAAGCGCAAGGATATTATTTGATAGAGAAGGCTTGGGGGACATGAGGGCCTAAAAAGGAGGTGGTATGGAATAGTGAGCATCATCAGGGTAGGGAGATGAAAACTTGCTTTTCTCAAGATGATTGCATTTAAAAAATCTAACATGCTACCCAGATTTCATAAGGGCCGGTGTTCATATGTTGTAAAGACATTACGCTGTGGTGTCATGGTTGGAAATCTTCCCTTGTGCAGGGCCAATCCTACCCATTCATTTTCCTTTCTGCTGCTATTAGTGGCCATCCTTCTGATTAATTATTAACTAGCAAATGTAGCTCAAGAACACCGCACTAAGTGGTAACATATTAAGGAAGATGAATTTGAGGTCCCATTCACACTTCTTGAGGGAAGGAAGCTGGACTATGCTGACAAGAAATCCCCATTAATCACTTTCTGTTAAATTTACTGTGTGGTTTTTCAGCGGGGAATCTTTTCTCCATTTGAAAATAGGTTCTTTCTGCAGATAAAGAAGATGCCTAAAAGATTTACAGTGACACTGGCCATACTAATTTATAGAGAAAGGCTGGCTACGTGGGTTACTAGGAAGAATATTTGTGGATCTGTAGACAAATCTAAGGTAAATATAGGTCTAAGCTGTCATTTCCAATGACACCATCTGTCTTCAGGTGTATCAGAGTAATTGAGGATACCTGAAATAAGGTATAATATTTAATTGGTCTGGAGCAGTATTTTTAAAACTACAGATTGCAACTCATTAAGTGCCTTGTGAAATCAATTTAGTAAGTTGTGATCGGCCTTTTTGAAAGAGGAAATCTCATAGCAAAAGAAGTGAAAATATCAAAGAATATTGCAGACAGAAAGAGTATGTAGGGTTTTGTGTAATTTTGTTTTATATACACACATATATATACATATACACCTATATATGTATGCAATATTTATTACATATTTTTACATATACAGACTTATTTATTTGTGTATATACTGGGTAAATATATAAAATGTCAAAGATGTTTCAAAGCCATGAATCTGGAAAAGGAGATCTAGGAAAATCCCCTTTCGGTCAGATCTTCCTTTAACATACCAATCCAAAATAGAATTTTTATTGTTGTTTAAAGTGTATTAAAAACTATTAAAGCAGTTTGAATGGGAATTATTTAATGAATTTTAGCTGTGGATGAAGGCTACATGAAGCAAGAAAGTAATTTTTGCTTTTGTAAATATATATTTGATATGCCAAATAAAGGTATTTTATGCCCTTAAAGTTTACTAATTTTATTATTGAAAAAGAGTTCTATTTCTTTTTATATTAAGCAATGTTGTTTCAAATATATGAGAAAGATTGACTTATTTTTGTTAGTATACTTACATTTAGTGACCCAGAACAAATCAGAGATTCAGACTTTTGAATTCCTGTTTTTAAATCTGACAACAGATTGGTTTGTGATCTTTGACTAGTTATCATGGATAAATTTTTTTCTGCCCCATATTTAATCATTTATAAATAGAAAGTCTATCGTTTATTTCATTTTTAGCATTTTATGAATAATAATTTTTCTAACCTAGAATATTGAGTTTACATTTTTCAAATCACAACTATTGGCTTTCTTTTCCATTTCTACTATATGTAAAAGGCAAAAATACGGCTAGCATTTTGTCCTAAACAGATAACACAATGGATTTTCCTATCTATATTCCTGTGGTTATTCTTGAAAGACTACTGCTTTTGGCTTCTTATAGAAATTTTAATTCATTCCTTTTTAACATCAGTCTCATCATTTTCACTGTTCCCTGCACAGTCTCAAAAACAGCCTTTCAATGTAAAGATTAGGCCTGACACGTTAGTGTGGCTGTTTCTATAAAATCCCCTGGGAGTATCTACTTCATAGCATACAGGTGCAGGTCATTCAATGCCTTATATACACGTGCTGGTCATTCAGTTGTGCCTCACACATAGTCTGAATGAGCAACCTCACTACTATATGAGTCTTGCCCCTGTCCAGAGCTGATTGGAAAGCAGGGGGGATGCTGGACTCAAGCCGCATCAGTCAGAATGCAGGTGACGCTGGCCATTGAGGTAACTCGCTCTTGTATGGCTGTGGTGAGTCAATTAGTGCCTGGGCAAACCACAAGTATCCACCTGTCAAGGATTCAGGAACAAAGAAACAATAGTTTTGAAGAGAAACTTAGAAAGCTAGAGGCCAGACCGAAGCAAATTTGGGAGAATTCACGTGGCCCTGTGAGGATGGGACTGTACTTCATTTACATTTCTGTAAACTCTGTAAATCTTCCCTGTTACCACACTTCTCTTTGGTTAATTCACTTTTCTCCCCACGCCAATCTCTTCATGCCATCCCTGGGATTGTCATTACTGTAATTTGGTTATGTGTAGAGGTTTTTTTTGTTTGTTTATTTTAGAGACAGAGTCTCACTTTTTCGCCCTTGGTAGAGTGCCATGGTGTCACAGCTTACAGCAACCTCTAGCTCTTGGGCTTAAGCGATTCTCTTGCCTCAGCCTCCCAAGTAGCAGGGACTACAGGCGCCCACCACAACACCCGGCTATTTGTTTTGAACAAATACAAAATCGGCTAGGGCTGGTTTTGAACCTACCACCCTCAGTATATGGGGCTGGCGCCCTACTGACTGAGCCACAGGTACCACCCATGTGCAGAGTCTTTACTAAGTTCTTATTTTAGTCCACTTTTTGCAATTCATCCCTGGGATTCCCAACCATTTTGTTTCTTCTCTCCCCCATAATTCATCCCTAAAGTATTGTTTCTCATCAAGCCAGGAAATACTGGCAATGGTAAAAAACCAAAATGAAAGCTGAGAAAATTATCATGTTATTTTATTCAACAATGAACTGTGTTCACATTTTTGAATTAGAAAAAAAATAGATAGTTAGAGCCTACCCCTTCTTGATGTATGATGATAGAACCCTTGTTTTTGACTCTTTTTGCTTCTAGTAATCATTCCAGGTCTTTTAAAAAGACATAACCTGCAAAATAAGATTGGGTAGAGCAGTGCAACTTTTACTTGGAACTGGTCTCTCTCTAGAGTTTGAAATCACCTAGCTTTGAAAAGCATTTTGCCTTAGGAAAGGAATTAATTTTATAGCAAAATCAAATGATCAATATCTTAGAATAGGATTTTCTCCTGGATAAACAACTAGTCTTTAAGAAATATGATTTCAAATAACTCAGTATATTGATAGTTGCTAATGCTGCTACAAATGTTAATTTTATGGGAATTTTTGTTCTTTGGATCAAATTATACTTATTTTAATTGTACTAGTATTGATTTTTAAAAGATTTAAATATTTTAGTAGTTTTGTAGCCTGGTAAACATTAAGAGATCACTTTTTATTAAAGTCTAAATCTTTGTCTAAGCATTTAAGAATGATAATCGTGCTCATACGGTGTAAATGTGTCCACCAATGTTTATGAGTTTGAAAACTGATCTTTATATGGAGTTGCTAAGAGGTAGGGTTAATGGAAGGTTTTTGAGTCATGGAACCAGCACCCTCATGAACCATTAATGCCATTATTGTGAGAGTGGGTCCACTTTCTCAGGAGCGGGTACCTTATAAGAAATGAGTTTGGCACCTCTTGCCACCCTCTGCCTTCCACATGGGATGATAAGGCAAGGTCCTAACCAGATGCTGAAGCCTTGATCTTGGACTTCACAGACTCCAGGACTGTTGAAAACAAATTTCTGTTCATTATAAATTACTCAGTCTTAGGTATCCAGTTATAGCAACAAAAAGTGAACTAAAATAAGAACTCAATAAAAACTCTACACATAACCAAAGTACAATAATGATAATCACAGGAAAGACATTTTTTCCCCCATTTATCAGATCCACCAACAATTTACATAATCCTAAGGAATTATTCCATTAGTTATTTGATTCTGGCCATTTTGTAGATAATATAGAAACAAAGGATTTCTGGAAAAAGATATTGACAAGACATTTGCCAGGTACACACTTTCCACCAAGTAGACAGTACACATTTAACAACTTTCATTGGTCAGAAGTTGTGTGTTTTATACCCATGTTGATGAGAACAATGCATGTACAACATTCTGAATTCAGACCTTGTGTGTAGTCAAAGTTATTTTTAACTTTGCATCTAAATTTTTTTTTGATATAGTAAGAAAAACTAAAATATATTTTCTCACATTTTGGAAGGTGCTTTGAAAATAAGAACTAAGGCATAAATGTGAAGTATTTGCATTGGATTGTAAAAATAGGAGAAGATGTGATTTACTGTTTGTTTGCATGTTATTAAAAATGTTTGTATTGTACTTGTATGAGGCAAAACTAATATATTGAAAGGAGTGAGGTGAGATTAAAAGCAATAGGTGCGCAGCTAGGCATGCCTTGAGGTGGCTACTTGCAGGTTAGTGCACAGCTAGGCATGCCTTAAAGGAGGTGGCTACCTGCAGGTTAGTGCAATTAAACTATCATGTGCTATGTTGAGCTACTTTTATGTATTTTCTCTGTGGTCCTTGATGGTGAGGTTGAGAAACCAGACCATTTTTGCCTCTTGAATCCACTTTCTCAGGAGTGGGCTTTACTTCCTGAATGTTTGCTGATAATAAACTGACAAAATGCAGATTAGTAAAAGTGGCTGGAATTGAACTGCAAGGGATTCTCTGGGTGTAGTTGGTAATAGATCCATGTTGTGAATGAGACTGATGAGGTCCATTACACTAGCATATCTAAAATAATTAACCCACACTTAAGAACACATTTCTGGAGAACCGCACATACTAAAGAGACAGGAACTGTTGGGGGTTCTCCCAGTTCATTTATATTCATTGCCCAAATCTGCTCATCATAATAAAGCAGTCCCTCAGTCCAAAGAGAAGAAATAAACACAACGTCCATTCCTCACCATCTACATTCACCATCATGTAACCTTTGGTCCCGGGGTCTTAGGGAAAATACTGGATCTATTTATGAGACGGAAAAGTGTTTAATGTACATTATTGTGTAGAGCCACCTGGTATTTTTTTCCCTAGTAAGTGGAAAGAGGGCAGAGGTGGACAAGCTGAAGTATGGCTAGCTGAGCTCAGGCATTGTTGGTACTTAAAGAATGCTGACAAAGCTGAAATGTGCTGATTTACAAAGATGCTGCAGGAAAGAAAGGTCTGCAGTAGATGTCCAGACTGTAAGATGACTTTTTGTTGTTGGTTTATTTTCTTTTTTATTTGTTTATAATAATCGAAATGTCAGTACTCATCAATGTCCTGTTAACCACAACCTTTTTCAATGAAGGAGAGAAAATGCATTTGCTTCGCCTGTTTAAGCTGAGAACTGTGGGCTTGCCAAAGAACAAGACTGGATTTCCCTGCAGCAATAAATATTGCTGTGGATTAAAGAAAGAAACATTTCTTCTCCCAAAGTGCACTCTTTATAAATGGGGAGCAGATGCAGCAACACGAGAGTGAGATATTAGTTTTTGTGAGAAGAGGAGCTTAGTGGGAGGCTCCAAGGCATCTGAATCCAGAGATTAAGGCAGAAAGGGGGCCAATGGGGTCCGAGACCTTTTCTCTAACAAGAATTATTCACAGGAGTTGGCGGGCTCCGTTTGCATGATACACATCTCAAAAGAATATTTATGTTCCTAATAGAAGGCATATTGTCTTCCTAGGAGTTACAGAAGAGACCTCGTTGCCTCAGTCACCTTTGTTTAGACACTTCAGTTTGTTCCCAGGATCTGACAAGGAGTGCTTTAAAATGGCTGTGAACTGAATGTGCTTTTTGGTAACCAACATGCAATGCAAATGAGCACCCCAAATATTCCTCCCAGGGGCAGAATTCAAGCAGTGTGGGCTGCCTGGAGTGCTCATTTGCATGTCAATTCCCGTGGTCTTCCTACTCACAGTTACATCACAGTTACATGGTTAGATTTCAGTTCAAGGAGTGAATTAGTGGCTTTAGAGAGCATGAACATAGACCCAGCGTCTCCTCCTGGCCTTTGGTAACTTCTCCCATTACCTTTTTTACTCTTCAGGGGGTGTGCTTCATGATGAGAACCAAAGCCTTTCACTTTGTAAGGGCTACGGGAGAATTTCTCCTTTACGTCCTGAATGTTTGCTGAAAATAAACTGACCAGATGCAGATTAATAGGAGAGCAGGCACAGAACTTATTAATATGCATGAAGGGAGGGACCACAGATTGATCACCCCACTAGGCAAAGGGTACAGGTGCTTATGTTGGCAAAATAGATAAATAAATGGCTCAAACTCATCTCTCCCTCTAACAAGAGGAAGGTGGGCAAAGGTGGCTGGTTTTAGGGTTTAGTATGTGATTGCCAGGGAATTCAGTGAGCTCCAGGAACATATAGTCACTTGGGACAATGTCTGTTGGGCCCATGGACAAAAGTCTGTGAAAAACGTCTGTCCAGGTGTGTTTACAGACTTCAGCTTTTCTTCCTGTAATATGAGTTTCGTCAACAGCAGACTCAGGGAAGGGAGTGAGGTAATTGTCTTTTTCTTTGGTGGATCCAGACTTTAGGCAGATAAGGGAACTTCAGAGAGCAATTCCATCTCCTTGTGGGGAGAGACAGAGGATTGGGAGGCAGGACTGTGCGTGTGTGGGAAGGTCAGAGAGACCTTGAGGCTGCTTCTTCAGATCAGCCCGTCAAAGTGCCCTATTTTGGGTTATTGGTTTCTGAGATTCACCAAGTTCTCTTGGGAAACTGTTCTGGTGTTTCCTTTCCATGATTTGTATCTGTCTATCTATTTCATCTGTCAGATTTAGAGTGCATGCACAGCCCTGGGGTGTTTCACATAGATGGGAAGCATGCTTCTGTCACACCTCCAGTGACTAAATAGTCCCCAGTCAGATCATTAAAACTGAGGAACTGCCAGGCACAGTGGCGCTGGCCTGGAGTCCCAACAACTTGGGAGGCTGAGACAGAGGCTTGCTTGAGCCCAGGAGTTTGAGTCCAGCCTGAGCACAATAGGAAGAACTCCATCTCAAAAAATAAAAAATCTAAAGAAATAACTAAAAGTTGTTCCTGATTCTAGTATTATTTATTAGTTACTTATATTCATTCTTTCTTCTAGAAAAGATTTGAAGGACTTGTTTCATTCATCTGTGACTAATAAACCTTCTTTACTTTTTTCACTTGAAGTGGTATCTGGAATGTTTCACTGGACCTTTTGTAATTGTTTCAACTAAATGTTGGTTTTAGACCCTATTAGCTTTTGGGAAGATGTCACATAATGTATTCCTTTGGCACTCCTCCTTAAAAACATTGGGAGAAAGAATCTTGTTTTTGGCAACTGAGCGTTAAGGCCACTGGTAGTAGCTCATAGGTTGTAGACCTGGGGACTAATTTCTTCTTTTAAACTGAAAGTAAACTTTGAGGCCATAAAGACTCTTGGGTTGGCAACTTTGGATGTTAAAAAAGAGCTTAAAGTGTTTATCACAAAAAAATTTAGAACTTCATGTAAATTTTTATCCTTAGCAATAGTTCAACGTTTTCTTTGGGATATAAAAGCAGGGGTAGAATGGTGGGAATGTTGAGTGTCATGATTTCTTCCATCAACAGGTCCTAGAAAGGGTTCTGTATTCAGGAGGTGATGTGTTATTGGAGTTGAAAATGATTTTTAAATATAAATGTGTTGCGTCTGGCAACATAAAAGTGCAATGCATTGCAAGTTCAAAAAACTAAAAATCATCCTGAAATGCCTCACCCCAGATTCAGCACTAGTTAAAGTCAAAAACCAAACAATCACCTTTTAAGTGAACTAGAAATTGTGCTAGGTAAATGTTTATCCAAATTGAATTTGGAGAAGGCCTTTGAGAGTATTACTAAGAAGAAGAAGATTGGTAGATCTCACTACGTTAAAAGAAAAAAGTTTTGTACTTCGGAAAACACTGTATTCAGTACCAGAAGGCACATATCAAATTGAGGATATAAGCTTATTCAGTCAGTGCACCTGTATAAGTTAGGAAGAACCTGCCCAAACAGAAGAAAAGTGGGGTCTATTAGTTCTGATAAGTCAGAGAAGACATAACTATTTTTATTAAACCAATAATATTTAGTCTCACTTGAAAAGATTTACCAAAATTATATGAGCTTGAATTCCTGAAACTTTGGAGTTAGTACCATTAAGAATACCCCTTTTTGTAGCAAGTGGAAACTATTGAAAGTTTAATTTCCTTAAGTTCCAGGGATTTTAGGAATATTCAGTTATGTAACCACTTATTTATCTTTCTTAATCAGAATAGAATCCCTTTAAGAAATTTTATAATTGAATTTAATACTCTTTGGAGGTAGGAAAACATTACACACTCATACAATGATATTTAAAGGCCTTTCTGAGAAAGAGCTTATTAGAACTTGAATTTTAAAATTTCAGCCATGAGTCAAACATAACTACGGAAATACAAAGCTTACCACTCCAGATACGTATTTCTCAGTAGGCATAAACTTCCTAATTGATTCAAACTCAAAATAGATAAATAAATGGCTCAAACTCATCTCTCCCTCCAACAAAGATTATAAAAGAAAAAGAAGGCAGCTATGTGACACAGACTGTCTATGCCCTACAAATCCCCAAATATTTACTATCCAGCCCTTTATGGGAAATAATTGCTCACCCCTGCAGTTCAGTCTGGAGTCCTCCAAATATTTTAAGGAGAATTTGGATTAATCTCTTACAAATGCACAAACAAGTAAGGGTGCTTGGTTTTTGAATTCTAAAACAGGCCCTGGATTCCACATCAGAACCATTAGTTTTGGAGATTAAAACATTTCGTTTGCAAAAGCTTAGTTAAGTAAACAAACAAAAGGCTCTGAAGAATTAAAAGGGAAGTGTATGCCATAAGTAAATGTTAGGGAAAAAAGAAGAGATGGTGATCCCTTCTGTCCTGCCCTAGGGAGAGCAGCGGAATGCTGGTTGTGCTAGGATGGGGTGGGTGGCCTGTACTTGGAGGAGCTTTGCAGGCTGAGAGAAGAACCTCGTGACCATGGGGGCACAGCCCCTGCCAGCCCTGTGAGGACGAGCCAGTGCATGCAGAGTACCTGCAGTGGACTGACCACTGCACAGTGTGGGAGCCCAGGGGTCAGGTGGCCTGTCCTTTTCCTGGTTGGGGCTGAGGCTTTCCTTCCACAGTTGGCTGAAATTGCCTGGGGTCATCCAGAAGAAGGCAAATCCCAGCACTTGTGGTGCCCCATTCACACTGCCCCATGTGGACACCTTCTTCTTAATGGCCCAAGACATTAGGGTTAGGAACAGTGCTGGAGGGACCAGCTTTAATCCCAGAAAAATGATGAAGGTGTAGAAGACAAAAATTGCATATATTTGGGTAGCTCTGTACAATACTACAACTTACTCAACACATCTTGATAAGAGGAGGATAATAAACTCATACAGTTGTTACAGAGATTAAATGAGATAATGAATGTGAAACACAGGGTCTGACATATAATCGATGCTCAGTAAATGATAGTTACTGTTACCTAACAATGACTTTAAATTAAATTAGGGCAATACAGAGCATCATATCTGGGCAACAGCACTTCCCTTATACCATAGAGAAGCTTTGTCCATTTCATGCTGCTGTCACAGAATGCCTGAGACTGTGTAATTTACAATGAACAGAAATTTATTGGCTCATAGCTCTGGAGACTTAGAAGTTCAATATCAAGGTGTGGTAACTGGCAAGGGCCTTCTTGCTGTGTCATAACATGGTAAAAGGCATCACATGATGACATAATGACAGAAGGCTGAACTGTCCCTTTTATATTTGTGCTAATCCTAGCCATGAGAGCAGAACCCTTATTGGCCTAACCACCTCTCAAAGGTCCCACCTCTTTTTTTTTTTTTTGAGACAGAGCCTGAAGTTGTCACCCTGGATAGAGTGCTGTGGCGTCATAGCTCACAGCAACCTCCAAAAAACAAGTCTCCTGTCTCCGCCTTGCAAGTAGCTGGGACTATAGGCACCCGCCACAATGCCCAGCCATTTTTGGTTGCTGCCCTCATTGTTGTTTGGCAGGCCAGGGCTGGATTCGAACCCGCCAGCTCAGGTGCTTGAGCCACAGGCACCAAGCCTGACCTCTTTTTTTTTTTTTTGAGTTTAAATTCATTTTTATTTTATTTTACTTATTGGTTTATTTTTTGAGACAGAGTTTCAAGCTGTTGCCCTGGGTAGAGTGGTGTCATAGCTCACAGAAACATCAAACTCTTGGGCTTCACTGATTCTCTTGCCTCAGCCTCCCATGTACCTGGGACTACAGGCACTCATCACAACACCTGGCTATTTTTTGGTTATAGTTGTCATTGTTGTTTGGCAGGCCTGGGCTGGATTCGAACCCACCAACTCTGGAGTATGTGGCTGGTGTGCCCTAGCCGCTTGAGCTACAGGCGCCGAGCCTACATTTTATTTTTAGACAACCTATATGACAGTTTTTTTTTCCTTAAAAAAATGCCTCCACTCCAAAAAAATCACAGTCAAAATAAATGAAGAGCTCAAGATGATATCAGTCACATTTGTCTTAAGTCCTGGTGTTGATTGGGTGACAAGCAGCAGCCAGTTATGATGACAGGGGATAGATCCAAAGTAATTGCCAAATTTGTTGACACTTTCCCATTTCTATGCCATCCTTAAAGAAAATCACATATGGGGTCACACCATCCTCGTGGTAGCCCAGGAGAGACTCCATGCCATCTGGATTCATGTTTTCACCAACAAAGAATTGGTAATTTTTGAAATCAGCAAGAATGTGCTTGATTTGTTCTGCAGCCCCTGTCATAAAAGGTCACTCTTTCTGGTCTCTGTTCTTCCACTTTGCCTTTGATTGACTTCATGTCATCTGTGATGTACTTCTTATAGGCTTCTTTTGTGAAGCTGGTTTCCTGCAAGTGATGGTTCATGACAATATCAACACCAGTTATCACTGTGCTTTTGGTATCTTCCCAGTCAGGGCCTTCAGCGGAAGCATTTCCACCAATGAGTGAGTCATTAATGTTGCCCTCTGTCTTACGACCATCTTCTCCTCCACCTCCAGGCACCGGCCGTCTGCACCTTCTTAGATCTTGGAAACGTTGGAGAGCATCTCGTTATAACTGCTGTGGTCCTGTAGACAATCATGATGGCTGCTGAGGGGAGACAGCAGTGGTGCTAATTGAGTGCAGCATAGCAGGAGGAGCTCTGGGGTGGGGGAAGGCCTACCCAGTCACTTCCCTGAAGGTGCCACCTCTTAATACTGCTATAAATGACAATTAAATTTCAACATGAGTTTTGGAGGGGACAGACTTTCAAACCATAGCAGAAGCCTCCATCAAGTTTCATTCAATCTTCAAATCACTCTAAGTACTAAGTTCTGTGGAGCAGACCATGTCTTAAATTGAGTAAGATAAAAATATAGTAAAAAAAAGTATGTCAAAGACAGTATGAAATAAGTATAATAGAAGTTATATAAGTAATAAGAATTCCTTAATCTCCCTAGCACTTTCTTTTTTATTTAGCTAGATTTCTAATGTTTTCCTTAAAATTAAAAAAAAAATGTACTTTGGGTGAGTTTTATGGCCTTTACAGAATCAGCTTTGCAAGTGAGGAACAGTCAACGAACTGGCTGTTTTTCGCAGAGGTGTACAGATTGAGCTGCATGGAGGAACTGTGGGAATTAAATGTCAACCTTTTCTCTACTTTGTCACAGTGAATTGGTCCTGAGCCTAAGTTATGAGAACTCACAGTCTGGATTCTGGGAAGGTATGGTTGCAAAGCTGATATGTAAAGGAATTTACAAGCCAGGTGTCAAAACTATCTCAACAGGAGAGAGAATTGGGCTTAACTACAAATACAGCAAAGCCAAGTAGGTATTTATAGCCAAAGAGAAGAGTGAGGGGTCAGCAGGCGGGCAAGCAATAAGAGGAGATATCAAGAATAGGGGATTCTTTACAAGCTGACTTAGCAGGAGACTTGCTAAAATTGGGCTATGCAGTCCTGGGAAGCATGGGGGCCAAGGTCAAGGCCTAGTCAAGAAAAGAGCTCAGAGGAGCCTGACTAAAGTGTGGCTGTGGAGAGAGTCTTTGTTACCTGGGTTTCTCAAAATGAGTAAAATAAAAATTTCTAACACATTGTCATTTTTGTATCTGTACGACAGACATGATTTTACCTTTTTCTAAAAATTATCTTTTAATAGACATAAAGCCTTTATTTGCATTTGCCACACACACTTATGACATACATGTTGACTGAACCATGTTTTTAAAAAGACTTGATTCTCAACACTTTGAGGAAAAGAGGCATTCTCAGCTAGTATATCAAAATATTCAAATATCCAAGGAATGTATTTTGTAAACACTAGATTAACCACAGAGAAACAACACTGTCATACAATTGTCCTATTGCATAGACACAATGTTTACCAAAATTAATTATAACTGAAAAAAAAGAAAAGAAGGCACCCCATGTAACTTATGCATGAAAGTGATATTTATGTAAGATGAATGTTTCAGGAAATAGCACTTCTTAAATGTTGATTATGCTATTTCCATTCAGTAAGAAAATAGTTACCATGGAAATAGTGAGTGTATATGGTTTTTCACTTTCACATTATAACAGCTTCTAAAAAGAATGCATTTAGTGAACTCTTGCTTTTAACATAGTTTGAAGGGGGAAGTGGTTCTTTATGAATACAGCATTTTGGCTTAGATTCATCTTATTAATTAGCATGGGAATTCTTTTGCCTCAGCTTCCCAAGTAGCTGGGACTACAGGTGCCCACCATAATGCCCAGCCATTTTTTTGTTGCAGTTGTCATTGTTGTTTATCTGGTCTGGGCTGGGTTCGAACACGCCAGCCTCAGTGCATGTGGCCAGCACCGTAACCACTGTGCTACAGGCACCAAGCCACCCTTCCATATGAAAGCTATAACCCAACTATAGCCCAAGATGAAAGGGAAAGAGGAGAGGGAGGGGAGAGGGGAGGATAAGTAGAGGGAGGGTAATTGGTGGGACCAATTACGGGGCATTTTACAAGGGTACATGTTAAATCTACTAAGGGTAGAATATAAATATCTTAACACAATAACTAGGAAAATGTGATGAAGTCTTTGTTAACCAGTTTGAGGAAAGTATTTCAAATTGTATATAAAACCAGCACATTGTACCCCATAATTATATTAACGTACACAGCTATGGTTTAGTAAAAAAATTAGTATGGGAATTTAAGATAAATTTCATGATAAAATAGTTTAAATAAAGACGACCTGTTTAGGTATTTTTTTACAACGTGTACACATTATGTGGTTTTATTCCTAAAGTAGGGCCATATTATTCAAGCATCCTCTCTTCTCTTTGGATTATAGATTTTTCTTAGAATGGTAGATCTTGTACTTTTGCACTGCTAGTGGGATTGCCAACTAACACAACCTCTGTGGAAAGAAGTATAGAGAATTCTCAAAGAACTAAGAGTTGACCTCCCATTTGACTGCGCAATTCCATTCCTGGGTATCTACTCAGAAGAAAAAAATCATTTTACCACAAGAACGTTTGCACTAGAATGTTTATTGTGGCTCAGTTCACATTTGCCAAGATGTGGAAGCAACACAGGTGCCTGTCAACCCATGAATGGATTAACATATAACAGTGGTAATTGAACACCATGGAGTACTATTCAGCCTCAAGAAAAGATGGAGACTTTACATCTTTTGCATTTACCTGGGTGCAGTTGAAATACATTCTTCTTCATAAAGCATCACAAGAATGGAAAGAAAAGTATCCAATGTATTCAATACTAATGTGAACCAATATATAAACAACTACACAGCCACACAAAAGAAAAATACAAGTGTAGGAGGAGGAGAAAAATAAGGAGGAGGGCAGAGGAGAAAGAGGGGAAGAAGAAGGAGAAGGAGGGAGGGCTATTGGTGGGATCTCACCTAATGTGCATAATGGGAAAGTGTTCAGCACGCCCCCTGAGTGAAGGGCTCAATTACAACTTGAACTTTTTGCATACTCATGTTAATCTGGAAAAGAAAAAAAAAAGAATGGCAGGTCCTTGTGCAGGTTTCCATTCTGGGCTAGGGACATTCACATAAAGTTAATCAACGAAAAATCGTCTGATGAAGCTGTTGACCCTAAGTCCGGGAACACCTAACCTAGAATGTGAGGGCTACAAGTAGCAGGATATCAGGTTCCCTGAAAGTTTCCAGATTTGGAGTTCTTGGTCTCAAGGGCTCAGTTACTAACTTCCTATTCTCCCCAGGCGATGTTGTGACACAGGTTTTAAGGATGAAGATGGCCTCTGTCATTCATTGCCAACTCCCCCTGCCTCTGGCTATACTTTTCTACCTGTCAGCATCACCTATAATGGTTGCTCTCACTCCTCCCCGTATGCTCCGTCCAAAAGCAATCACTTATCTCAGCCTGGGAATATATTGATCCCTGGTAAGTAAGTAACTGTTAATTTTATGATTTTATCTCTAACATACCTTTGGGGATAAGGATGGATTGTTTAAAGTATAGCTTCTGTGATGTTCTATCGATCTGTTGAGGACTGTTTAAATATTTACAAGTAAATGCAAAGTTGAGGGATCAGCAACAGCGTAGCTGGGAGGAGAGCAAGGCCTCAGAAACCAGAGGGATTCCAGTGCTAGCTCTGCCTCCCATTCATCGGCTAGGGAACTCGGCAGTGTCAAAGAAAAAAATAGAGTTTGACAGTTCTTCAAGTGGTAAAGACAGATTTTATTCAAGACTATTGAAGTAGGGGAAATGAGCTCAGGGTAGAACTGCTCTTAATTCCCAATGCAGTATGGGCCAGTGAGGATTAATAGCAAAGAAGCAGGGTGGGGAGTCAGTGGATGAACAGTTATGAAGAGGAAATTTTAAGGGCAGGAGAGGTGGATGTTGAAGTCAGCCAGGATGAGGAGACAGCACCTGGAGTTAGTGGGGATGAGGAACGGCTAGATATTAAAGGTGGTCCTATGGAGAATGGGGATCCTGCTAACTTAGCAGTGCTCTTGCAAGGGAACATACAAATGTGCCTAGGAGAAGATTCAGGAACCTGCCCCAAGTTTGGTCAAGCAAAGAATCTTTGTCAGTAAATGTCCCTATTACTCCTGTAAAATGAGAGGGCTGAAGGCTCCTTGGATGCATTTCTCCCATGGATTTTGAGAAGATTCTAGATATCAGAATGGGAAAGGCCATTAACAACACAAGCCAAAATTTTTGCCATCCAACATTTTCTTTATGCTTACCCTTTCCATAAAAGTCTGGGGCTTGTGAATAATGTTTGAACAGCGGAGAATGAAGAGGAAAGAAAAAAATGTGCCTCGTAAACACTTCTTGAATCTGCCACTTTGAAATCCCTGTTGTCACTGCCCCACTTCAGCCCACGTTGTCTTTTCCCTGCACTCAAAAACTACCTTCTTTAAGGGTCTCCTGGCTCCTATTACCATGTCCCCTTAAACTGACATTCTACACAGCCACCACGTGGCAGCCTGCATGGCATCAGGCAGTTATTTCTCCGTACATTGTATATAGTACTCAATATTCCCCCCCAAATCCTGTTCCTGTGCCCGTCTTGGTGCAGAATGCCGATATGTACAGAGCTGCCCAACAGAAACTGTGTGAATTTTGATCCCTGCTTCTTTCTCATCCCAGCACCGTCTCTATTCTAATTCACCAGCAGGCCAGTCAATTCTCTCTACCTTTATGTCCTTAAAATGTGGCCCCCTCTCTTGGGCCTGCCACTGCTTCCATCAAAGCCACCCCTGTCTCTCTGAGGTCAGCCTGGAACAGCTTCCAATTTGAGAGCCTCTCCCTTCAGTCTTTGCCCTCACTTCTCCTGTGGAGAGGCAGACAGGTGGTCTTGACCCAAGATGAAAAGTTTATCCCATTACTCACTCAAGAAAAGCTCCCTAATGGCTCCCCTCTCCCAGGGGAGGAAGTACAAACTCTTTAACATGAAAAACCCAGTCCTCCGTGCTCTGCTCCTCTGCCTCTCCAGCCTCATTCCTTGTCCCTCTGGCTTCCCACCTGTAACACCCATTAATCCTCGCAAATGAGAGCCATCATGTTATATACTTTAGGTCTCCGCTGTGCCAGAGCTCGTCTCCTGTTTTCCCTTCAGTTCTCAGCTCCTGTGGAACACGAGGTTCTCCTCATGATCTGATGAGTGCAGCTCACATTTTCATCATCCCTGCTCTTGCACCTCTGTCTGGCCACCTAGTCACGGGCTTATCTGTTTCCTTCCTGGACTCAGTGGTGTTCCTCTTGAGGTGAGATTGACAGAGGGAACAATAGTATGTCACTCCTAAGAGAGGACTGGGCCCTGGTAGGATTGTGTTGCTGCAAGGAGTTCAGTAGGGAAGATGCTGAGATTGTGGGAAGACCAGACGTGTGGGATGAGATGAGGCTGAAGTGGCGGGAGGTGGCCAGACTCTGAAAAGCCTTCCAAGTTGTGGTCCCATTTCTAAACTATTTTTCCTCTTGTTACTATAAGTTGTTTGTCTATGTTGTTACAGACAACAATGAGGCAGATAATGAATGTCATTTTTTTTCCCCCCCAGCTTTCTGGCAGAGAAGCTAAGAAAATGATTTGCCTCTTCATTTGGGAAAAAAAAAATTAGCTAACAAAGGGAGTGGTTGTAAACAATAGAATTAATTGCCTCCCTAGGACCATTATTTGGTGTCTATTTAAGGCTACTAGATTTCATTTTAATTACTCCATGGAGTGCCTTATTTGCATATATTTGCATGTCTATGTGAAGCCTTAAAGGGATCTAAAATGACTTCAGCTGACTGCAGCAAACCTAACATCATTGAAATAGGAGGTAGCTCTTAAAATGGCTCCAAGAGAACAAAAGGATGTACCTTTGGGCAAAGAGGTGGCACAGAGTTAAGAGTTCTCCAGCTGGGGAAGAGCCTGGAGAAAAGGCCAGGTTCCAGGGCACTAGGACACTAGCAGCTGTCCACAAACAAGGCTACAGAGAGGCCCAAACCTGAGGTTGCTTGTATAATTGGATAAGTCTTTCAATAGGGCTAAAATATTACTGTCACAGTGAGTTTTATTCTTTCCACCACAGGAGACAAGAACTGCCTGTTAGACCTGATTAAGGGGCTTATTACATCACGTCCATACAGTATTTTCTTTTTGAGACTCAGGGTCTTCAAGGAACCTGCAGAGAGAAGCCCCATGAGAAGGGTGTGTGAGGCTGCAGAGGCAATCCTCAGGGCAAACAGACTCAGCTGTGGAGAAATAGTGGGAAAGAAGGACTCTTGCTCGGATTTCTTAGTAGTAACCTGGCAAGCCAAGAGTAGTCTTTTAGGGGAAAGGGACAAGAAACCCAAACTTCATGAGATGGTCTTAGAAGCCCTCTACAGAAAGAGAGTTGAGAAGAGGGAAGGAAGTTGGGCATCACAGGTGTTGGCAAAAATTGTGAAAGACTTTGAAGTTGGGCTGAATAAATAAATAAATAAAGATCAAGTTTTCTATCTAGTATATCCTTCCAGGGTATCTCTACCTTTCATTGCTTTGAGCTTTTTACAACTCTGTTAGTTGTTGATAACTAGCAATGCAAATGAATCTTATTCATAAACATGCAAATGAATTACATCTAGTGGAAAGACAATTAATTGTCTCTCCATTCCCCACAAAGATTGTAACTCCATTTCAGCATCCTTTTTGCATACGTATGTATTGGTCTTTGAATTTTCTTTTGCCATGATTAGCATATGTTGCTGGTTTGTTCATTAATTAATACATTAAATAATATCTTTGATACGTGCTCATTTCATGATTTTACCTTAAAGAACAACAAACTGCTCTTTAACACAGGACAGGGGAGTTTTCAAGGGTGATCACAAGGGATTACTACAGGTCACCAAAAAGTCTGATCACTTTTTGCTTTGGCCTGGTTAATTTACATAAGTACAGTAAGATGTCTCGATTATAGATGTGCTACTCTTCAAGTGTGGTTAGCCAATCTAGACCTATAAGATGCTGAGTAACTGCAAGCCCAGGGAATTATTTCTGTTTGGAGGTTTTGTAAAGAATCTCAGGTAGGGGGATGCCAAGATAGCAAACTAAAAGCAGGTTCACAAATTGCTCTCAACAAAAGGAGTGAAATTTGGATTTAGATGCTCAGCTTTGGATGGACCTTCTGAATAGAGCATTATAAATCATGAGATAGGAGACACTCTGAGTTAGAGAGATAGGAGGGTGACCTAGGGAGATGTCCCCACACAGGGAAGGATCAGAGAAGAGGTTCACACTTCCCCCAGGGACACTGTGACTTGAGCTGTGAGGGCCTTTCCTCTCCACTACTGCAGATCTCTGAACTAATCAGAGAGCTGCTTGGTTACTGCACTGGACAGTCAGTATAGCAGGGACCCTGGTTTCTGTCCCTGAGTTGCTGTAAATGACACCATTCTGAGTTTCTAAGTCCAGAGCACTTGGTCTACACGAGGCTTGGCTTTGTTGCAGCTGTTTCCATGTAGCCCCTGCCACATCAGGAAGGGAGCTGGGAGAGTAGGCCCCATGCTTGGGAACTGAGTGCCCCCCTGATGGGGGATTCCAACAGAGAAAGTGCTGCTGACCCACCTGAAAAGCCATGTGGCAACTGCCTTAATGCAACTTGTGCAGGGAGAGACCCTAGTCATCCAGAAGCCTGGCCCTGTGGCCCAACCCCCATGACTCCTGCCCACCCCTTGGTTGCCTATCATACCATACTCTGCCATAGACCCACAAACTACATGTCTCTATTGCATCTGGATGCAGGCAGAAAGAATGCCTGCAGCCCTGATACCCACAGCCACTTCCTAGATAGCCTCACCAGCTGCCACTGCCACCACTGTATGTAGACCTGGGAAGAACAATCTCCAGCAACTCATGACTCCATTGAGAGAGACTCATCAAGTCCCCTGCCAAGTTCCCTGCCCAAGCAGTTGTGGGGGACAAACTGACCACTGCACCTAAAAATCTTCCAGCACTGGTTAGGCATGTGACAATCACAGGAAAAGGGGAAAATGGAGAACAACTGGATTACAGGCCTTCAGCTCATCCACCCATCTCATGCCAGGATAATCTTCTGGAGTAAGACACAAAGTGCCATCTGGGCACCTCTCCTTCTCACTAAGTAGGAGACTTCCCAGTAAAGGAGAATAGGTATACTGCAAACCTACCTATCCTGATCTAAGAGAAGAGGTTTCAGATGAGATGAAGCCAGCAAAAGAACTCTGGCAACATGAAGAAACAATATAGTTTAACACTTCCAAAAGATCACAGTAGATCTGTAGGGAGAGATACCAAACAAAAGGATATTGTTGAAATGTCAGAAATGGAATTCAGAATATAGATGGCAAATAAGATAAATGGGATTGATGAAAAAGTCCAAAACCAACACAAAGAGGGCAAAAAAATATTTCAGGAGATGAATGAAAAAGTTACTAAAATGATATACAACATGAGAAAAGATCTACCAGAACTTAAAGAAACAAAAGAGTCATTACAGAATTTCAAAATACAACAGAAAGCTTTAACAACAGGATAGATCAAGCAGAACAAAGAATTTTGGAGGTTGAAAACAAAGCTTTCAAAGTAACCCACTCAGTCAAAGATATAGAAAAAAGGACAAAGAATGAATAATAATAATCACTGAGAGAAATATGGAACTGTGTAAAATGGGCCACTATAAGAATATAAGAATACAATATAAAATACAATATAAGAATTATATCCTTAAAGGAGAAGAAGAAAAGGCAAAAAATCATGGAAAACCTATTTGAGGTGTAATTATTGAGGAAAACTTCCATGGTATCACTATGGATTCAGATATCCAGATATAAGATGGTCAGTAAACACAGAGAAGATTCATAGCAAATAGGATATCATATATATGTATAGTCATCAACCTGGCCAACATCAAAATAGTGAGATAATTCTATAAGCTTCAAGAGAAAAGCAATAACTAACCTACAAGGAAAACCTATCAGGCTAATAGCAGATTTCCCAACACAGACATTATAAGACAGGGGAGATTTGGGTCTCAGCCAAGAATTTTGTATTCTGAAAAAATAAGTTTTATAAATGATGGAAAAATACATTTCTAGATAGGTGAATAGTAGGGGTGTCAATCAACATAAGGAACATTATCTCACATATCAATACAAACACTGAATATGAACAGTCTTAATGCCCACTTAAAATACAGACTGGCCAAATGGATGTAAAAACATAATGCAAGTAGATGGTGTCTCCAAGAAAGCTATCTAACTTACAAAGACTGTCACAGACTCAAGGTAAATGAATGAAAAAAAAATCCATGTAAATAGAAACTAAAAGCAAATAGGTAGCCTTCTCATATCAGATAAAATAGACTTCAAATCAATAATGGTAAAAAAAATACAAAGTTAGTCATTATACAGTGGTAAAGAGAACAATTTATAGAAAAGACATAATAATCCCAAATATCTATGGACATAACACAGGAAATTCCCAGATTCATTAAAGAAATTCTACTAGATCTAAATAAAGAAATAGATAATGGCATCACGATTGCTGGAAATTTCAACACCCTGCTGAAAGAACTGAATAGATCACTGAAGCAGAAAATCAACAAAGAAACATGTGGCTTTAATGGGACTCTAAAATGAATCGAACTAAGAGACATTTACAGAACATTCTACCCCCAAATTACAGAATATATATTTTCCCCACTGCATGAGACATTATCAATGATTGTTCATATCTTATGCCACAAAAAAGTCTCAGAAAACTCAGAAAAATCAAAATAATACCATGTATTTTCTCAGATCATAGTGAAATTAAACTAGAAATCAATTCCAAGATAAACTTTTCAATCTACACAAAGTCATGGAAGTTAAACAACCTTCTACTGAATAATTCTTGGGCCAATGATGAGATTAAAATGGAAATCAAAAGATTCTTCAAACTGAGCCACAAAGGGGACACAAGCTTTCAAAAATCTGTGGAATACAGAAAAAGTAGTGCTAAGGGGGAAATGTAAAACCTTAAATGTTTACATTGAAAAGATCAGAAAAATTACAAGTTGACAACCTAATGTCACATCTCAAGCAACTAGAAAAAGAAGAAACTAAACCCAAAGCTAATGGAAGAAAAGAGATAACAAAGCTAAGAGCAAAACTAAATGAAATAGAAACAACAAAAATACAAAGGATCAATGAACTAAACAAGTTGGTTCTGTGAAAAGGTAAGTAAATCTGATAGACCTCTACCCAGATTAACCAGAAATAGAAGAGAAAGGACTTAAATAAGCTCAATCAGAAATGTAAAAGGAGACATTGCTAGTGACATCACAGAAATACAAAATATTAGTCAAGAATACTCCGAAAGCCTCCATGCACACAAAATAGAAAACCCAGAAGAAATGAATAAATATTTGGAAACACACAACTTCCCAAGCCTGAATCAGGAAGAAAGAGAATTCCTGAACAGACCCATAATGAGCAGTGCTATTGAAGCAGTAATAAAAATATCTTCCAACAAAAAATCCCCAGACCAGATGAATTCACAGCTAAATTCTACAAGACCTACAAAGAAAAACCAGTACATATCCTACAAAAATTATCTGTAACATTGAGGAAGTTTCCTTCCTAACTCATTCTATGTAGCCAATATTACTGTAATAGCAAAGCTAGGAAAGGACATAATAAAAAGAAAACTATAGACCAATATCTTTCACAAACATAGATGCAAAAATCCATGACAAAATATTAGCAGACCAGCTTTGTGTCTATAGCTCAGTGGTTAGGGCCCTGGCCACATGCACCAGGGCTGGTGGATTTGAACCCTGCCCAGGCCATATAAACAATATTGACAACAACAAAAAAAAATAGCCTGGCACTGTGGCAGGTGTCAATAGTCCCAGCTACTTGGGAGGCTGAGGCAAGAGAATTTCTTAAGCCCAAGATTTTGAAGTTGCTGTGAGCTGTGACACCACAGCGCTCTACCAAGGGTGACATAGTGAGACTCTGTCTTAAAAATTAGTAGATTAACTCAACAGCACATCAAAAAAAATTCACAATGACCAAGTGGGTTTCATCTCAGGGATGCAAGAATGGTTTGACATATGCAAATCAATAAATGTCATTTGTCAAACAAACAGAGGCAAAAATAAAGAACATATGATCATATCAATAGATGCAGAAAAAGCATTTGATAAAATCCAGCAATTTTTCATGATAGAAAACTTCAACAAAGTAGGCATAGAAGGAATATACCTCAAAATTGTAAATGCCATGTATGACAACCCCACAGCCAATGTCTTACTGAGTGGGAAATAGTTGAAAGCATTCTTTCTAAGACCTGGAACAATACAAGGGTGCCCACTGTTACTAATTCTATTCAGCATAGTACTGAGAGTCCTAGCCAAAACAATTAAAGCAAGAGAAAGAAATAAAGGGCATCAAAATTGGGAAAGAGAAGGTCAAACTATCCTTATTTATCCATGATATGATCTTGTATCCAGAAAACCCTAAAATCTCCTAGAATTGATAAATAAATTCAGACAAGTCTCAGCTTACAAAATCAATGCGCACATATCAGTAGTATTTCTGTATAATAATAATAGTTAAGCAGCAAGTCAAATTAAGGCTGTTTACAATAACTACAAAGAAAACAAAATAATCTATAGGAATATACTTAACAAAGAGATGAAAGATTTCTATAAAACACTAATGAAAGAAATTGTAGGTGATGCAAACAAATGGAGAAACATCCAATGTTCACGGATTAATGAACACGGTTAAAATGTATATGCTGCCCAAAGTAATTTACAGATTCGATACAATTCCCATCAAAATACTAACATCTTATTTTGCAGATCTAGAAAAGATAAATGTAAGCTTCATTGAACCATAAAAGAGCTGAATAACTATAGCAATTTTTTTTTTTATTGAGACAGAGTTTCACTTTGTCACCCTCAGTAGAGTGTTGTAGTGTACTAGCTCACAACAACCTAAAACTCTTGGACCCAAGAGATCCTCTTGCCTCAGCCTCCCTAGTAGCTGGGAGTAAAAGCACCTGCCACAACACTCAGCTATTTTTTTTTTTTGTTTGTTTGTTTAGCAGGCCCAGGTAGGGTTTGACCCCGCCCCGGAGCATGTGGTTGGAGCCCTAACCACAGAGCTATGGGCGCCCAGCCAACCATAGCAATCTTAAGAAAAAAATATCTGGAGGCATCACATTACCTGACTTCAAATTATACTACAAGGTCATAGTAACCCAAAGAACTGGTATAAAAGCAGAGACCTAGACCACTAGAACAGAATGGAAAACCCCAGATAGCAAACAAAATCGCTACAAACAACTGATGTTTGACAAAGCAACTTGTTCCTTAACGGCGAACTTGTCACTACCCTTTGAGCATAAAGCACCAATAAAGGATTTAGAATAATTCCAAGAATTTTCAAAAAAATGCGACAAGAAATTTTCCTCATTAGTCCAGCACATCTAACTCTCATTTAAGTCTTGGGTCAGCAGAACAGTTTCCCTGCAAGTTGTCTGCTTCTGAATTAACAAGTGCCCAGACTCACTTCTCCAGTACAGTTATTCTAAAGCCTATATCCTTAAGTTTATTTCTTGAAATATCAATAGTTAAGGATACCTGGTTTAGTTCTTTCCAGCAAGCTCTGACACTGATCTTATGAACACTTACTTTCCATTTTGAGGCTTATAGTAAGCCTTCAGGCAAGGAATATGGAAAAACAGAAATCACCTGTTAATGATAAAACTAAATGAAGGTGGCTAATTTATTTCAGTAATCAATCAATGAAATAAAGAGATTAAAATCCTATTTTATGGGTGTTATTTATAATTCCCTCTTAAGAATTTGACAAATGCTTTCTCTTGGCATAAAAACACATTATAAATGGCGAGGACATAATCATATCTTCAGTCGTGCAAAAGTGTGCAATCCATAAAATGGTATTTATATTAATAATGTTTTATTTGTACAAAAGCAACCTAAGACAGGCTGAATTTCTTCTTTTATTTAACAACATTTCTCTGCATCTTTTGCAATGATATGGGTTACTGGTGGCAACCACGGAGTTTACCAGAAAAACTCATATTTTCTGGTACTTTTCCTTTGAAGGTGTGGTAGGCTGAAAATCAGGCCCACCAAAAATCTTCACGTCCTAATTACCAGAATCTATGGACACATAACCTTGTATAGCAAAAGGGTTTTTGTTGATATAAATAATTTAAGGATCTTGAGATGGGAGATTATCATAGAAAAGGAGATAGACCCAATATAATCATAAGGGTTACATAAGACTGAGGAGAAGGTGATGTAACAGTGGAAGCAGAGACAAGAGTTATGTGCTTTGGAGATGGGGGAAGAGCCCTTAGGCCAAGGAATATAGAGAAGCTGAGACAGGGAAGGAGACAAATTCTTCCCTCCAAAAGGAACCAGCGCTGCCAACCCCTTGAGCTTAACCTACTGGAACTCATTTTGGACTTCTGACCTCCAGAACTATGAGAGAATAAAATTTTTCCTGCTTTAAGCCAGTATATTTGTGGCCATTTTTTATGGTAGCAATAGAGATTAATACATAAATTTTATTAAAAACTCCAAATCTTTGTGATTTCCAAGGACCCCTTTAGAAAATCCTCAAAATAGTCCAGTATAAAAGAAAGCTTGAATTCTTTTTCTCTATTTTAAAATCTGATCCTGAGAAGTTGAAAATCAAAAGAACTATCAAAAAAGATTTGGAAATTTACTAAAAGAATCATGACTGAGTACATGAATAGTTTTAGCTAGGCTACATATTAATCAAAGTGACAATAGAATACATTAAAATAAACGCAGAAGAAGTTATCAAGATTTTAGCTCTTTCAGTAAGGATTTATAAAAAAGAATCAAGGACATTACTAAAGCACCAAAGCAAATTATTCTAACGACCCATAGCAACTCCGCGACCTGAGAAGATTACATAATATTCTTGCCCCTTGTTAAGAGCAGACCAAATGCTCTAAGATCAATTTTAGTGGAAAGAAGACTAAATTCTAAAAATTTTATATTAATATAATATTTGGTTATAAAGGATTCAACGAATTTTCTTTTTCTACACTTTTGAATTACTTTCTTGAAACTGAGCCAACTTTGCCAAATTATTAACAGACATCATATGTTTGCGGGTTCATTTTTTTGGATTTATTATAAATCAAGGCAACAAGATCATTTTCTGGCACCTTCTACAATTGCATAATATCCACTCAAGTTTTGATCTTTACTATCTTTGTTCAAGTTATGGTGCAAGATATTTCATTTTGGGATAAAAATCCTTACTTTTTTTCATGCTAAACACTCCATTACCATCCATTATACACAGTCATAATTTTTTGTAATCCTTTTCCTAGCAGTCAGAATCACTCATATTAATTTTAAATTTTAACTACAATAACTAACTTCTGTTTAACAAAGAGAACAGGGTGGGGGAGGAATAAAACTGTCAAAATTGAACATTTTAGTAAGTCAGCAGAGGATACCTAATATGACTCCTTATAATCATATGCATCATTTTATTACATTCTTAAAATGTCATGAATAAACAGTTTCATTAAAGCAATAGTTCTCAACTTTGTCTTCAGGGAATATAAGCATACCTCATAGATACTGAAGACCGATTTTAGTCCAAAAAAGGCCACTGCAAAAAAGTGAGTTTCACAATAAAGCTCATATTACAGTCACACATTTTTGGTTTCTCAGTGCAAAAATCTTATTTATGCTGTATTGTGGTTTACTAAGAGTGCATTAATAGTATTCTTAAAACAACGTACACACATCAATTTAAATATACTTTATTGCTTAAAATGCTAACAGTCATCTGAGCCTTCAGCAAATTGTAATCTTTTTGTTTGTAGGTCTTCCCCTAATGCCGATGTCTGTTGACTAATGGTGATCACGGTCACTTAAGTTTGGGGTGGCTGTGCATTTTCTGAAAGTAAGACAGAAATGAAGTTTGCCACAGTGACTGAATTTCCCTGTAGCATGCAGTGTTCTTTGATAGCATTTTGCTCACAGTAGAATGTCTTTCAAAATTGAAATCAATCCTGTCACACCCTGCTGCTGCTTTAGCAACTAAGTCTATGGAAAATTCTAAATCGTTTATTGCCACTTCGACAATGTTCACAGCATCTTCACCAGCAATAGATTCTATCTCAAGAAACCACTTTCTTTGCTCATCCATAAGAAACAACTTCTTCTTCTCATCTGTTCAAGTTTTATCATGCCATTACAGAATTTAGTCACATCTTCTGGCTCTACTTCTAATTCTAGTTCTCTTGCTTTTTCTACCAGACCTGTAGTAACTTCCTCTGCTGAACTCTTGAATCCTTCAGAGTTATATATGAAGATTGGAATCAACTTCTTCCAAACTCTGTTAATGTTGATATTTTGATTTCTTCCCATAAATCTCTGATGTTCTTAATGACCTTTAGAATGGTGAATCCTTTCCAGAAAGTTTTCAATTTGCTTTGCCCAGTTCCATCAGAAAAACCACTGTTGATGGCAGCTATGGTCTTATGAAATGTATTTCTTTAATAATAAAAATTGAAACAGCTTCTTTATTTATGCACTACAGAATGGATGTTTTGTGGGAAGGCAGGAAGATAATATTATTCTCCTATTACATCTCTATCTAAGCTCTTGGGTGACAAAGTGCTTTGTCAATGAACAGTAATATTCTGAAAGGAAGCTTCTTCTGAGTGGTTAAGTCTCAACAGTGGGCTCAAAATATTCAGTAAACCATACTTTAAATATTTGTGGCATCATCTAAGCTTGTTGCTCCATTTTCTAGAGCACTAGAATAGATTTAGCATAATTGTTAAGGGTCCTGGGATTTTTGCAATGGTGAATGAGCACTGGCTTCAACTTAAAGTCACCAGGTACATTAGCCCCTAAAAAGAGAGCCAGACTATTTTATGAAGCTTGGAAGTCAGACATTGACTTTTCTCTACCTATGAAAGGCCTAGAGGGCATCTTTTTCCAATAGAAGGCTCTTTCATCTACATTGAAAATCTGTTGTTTAGTGCAACCACCTTCATTAATTATCTCAGCTAGATCTTCCGATAACTCGCTTCAGCTTCTCAATCAGCACTGCTGGTTTGCTTTGCACCTTTGTGTTACAAAGATGGACTTTTTCCTTAAACCTGATGAACCAACCTCTGCTAACTTCAAACTTTTCTCCTGCAGCTTCCTGACCTCTCTCAGCCTTCATAGAATTGAATACAGTCAAGGATTTTCTCTGGGTTAGGCTTTGGCTTCAGGAAATGCCATGGTTGGTTTGGTCTTCTGTGCAGACCACTATAATTTTCTCCATAGAGCAGTAAGACTTTCACTTTTTTTTTTTTTATCATTTGTATGTTTCCTAGAATAGAACTTTAGATTGCCTTGGAGAACCTTTCCTTTAGCTGGTGTTGTGGTGAGTACTTCTAGTCCCAGCTACTTGGGAGGCTGAGGAAAGAGAAACGCTTAGGCCCAAGAGTTTGAGGTTGCTGTGAGCTGTGAGCTGTGTCGCCATAGCACTCTACTGAGGGCGACAATATGAGACTCTATCTCAAAAAAACAAAACAAGAACAAAAAACCAGAACCTTTCCTGTGCATTTATAGCTTGGCTAACTGTTAGGTATAAAAGGCCTAGCATTCGGATTATTTTGGATTTCTACATGCCTTCATTACTATGATTAATCATTTCAAGTATTTGGTTAAAAGTGAGAGACAAACAACTCTTTCTTTCACTTTAAAACTTATGGCCACTTTAGGATTATTAACTGGGCTAATTTCAGTATTGTTCTGTCTCAGGAAATAAGGAGACCCGAGAAAAGGGGGAGAGATGAGAATGGCCAGTTGCTGGAAGTGTCAGAACACACACAACATTTATCAATTAATTTTGCCATCGTATGTGTGTGTGATTCACCATGTCCCAAAACAATTATACTAGTAACATCAAAAGTCACTGCTCACAGACCGCTGTAACAGATCCAAGAATGAAAGCATTTGAAATACTGGGAGAATTACAGATGTAATACAGAGACCCAGAATGATAGCATGCTGTTGAAAAAAAGTGGTTCCTGTGGATTTGCTTGACCCAGGGCTGCTGCAAACGTTAAATTTGTAAAAAACTCAGTGTCTGAGAAGTGCAGTAAAACAAAGTGCAATAAGATGAGGTGTGGCAATATCAGTGAGTGTTTAGAGACATGTTGATGGTCATGTCTGGTGGGAGGAGGGGCAGTGAGATTAGCGTCCGGTGCGTGGTGGGCAGTGATGCTACTACATACTCTACAATGCACAGGACCGCCCCCTCTATGGAGAGTTTACCTGCTCTAAAATGTCAGTTGTAGTTTTGCTGAGAAACCATGTTTGACATGATCTCAAGGTATACCCATGGTGCAACATATTCTAATAAGCTGCAATGATATATTATATATACACACATACAAATATATGTGTGTGTGTGTGTGTGTGTATACACTGTATATACACCAAATACACATGCTTACTCACCAATGTCTTGGTATTCTCTTAGTAGAAATGTCCAAATATTCAAAGATTATTTACTAATTAACTCAATTTAATAATAGTCTATGTTCCTTTATCAACTAAGAATATTGAAAATTATGTGAAAATTGATGCGCTATAGAATACCATCACTGTTGGCATAAAAATTATCAGCGATATAATCTCATTTCACTGAATAGATAATTTTATATTTTTCATAATCCCAAACTTAATGTGAAAGTATATTGGCTTGTTTGATGAGTAAAATTTAAAATCATAAAAGGGTTTGGGGCAATTTTGATTAAATAGTTTATTCATGAGAAAGCAATTAGAGATTTATTGTAACGTGTTTTCTTGTATTATGGTCTACAAAGGTAAAGTCAAGGAGAAGACAAATAGCTGTATTCAAACCAAAGTGAGCAAACAAAGCTAATATGTGCAAAGATTCGCTTTGACTGTATAAGCTTGTATTCTCATAGAAAAATATTTCTGAGGTAGCAGTTTTTTATAATCGTGTTTGTTGGGGATGAGAGTAATAACATATTTTAAGTAGCAGAACTTTGGTTTATTTTCTAGGAATTCTGAGAATATTAGATTTATGTAAGGGATTATTATTTTATATAAAACAATCAGAACAGAGCTTCTTTGTGAGGCTTTATAATCTATTTTATTAATACATTCCAGGCAAAGTTAAATATTTTAAGTTCACATAACAAGAGGAAAAGGGTTTTCTCTCATACCTGGACAAATATCTTCCTGGTTAAGCTCTACAGTATCAACCATAGGTAAAAGTAAACCCATAATTTCAACAAGTGACAGGCCCAAATCTCAAACTGATGTTCCTCTTTCTAGTTAGCACATTTTAAAATTAATCTGAGCTCACCAATATTCTGAAAAACAAGAATATTAACAAACCAAATTCTCAACTTCGTATCAGATCTGGATCATCCATTTGGGCCTCTTGGCGGAGTAACTCTCAAACCATTAAAATATCTTCAAAATGTTAACATATGATTCGCATATACAAACAAAAGGATCACACATTAAGGATTTATTTAATTCATTGATGAGGTAACTAGCAGGGTGATACAGCTGGTTCAAAGCACATCTGAGGTATTGACTATTTAAAGGCAATGAAGAAAGAATATTAGAAAAGGATTACAAGGTTAGTTCCAAAACGAGTTTATGCTTCACAATGAAATAAAAGTATAACCCTTGGGGTTACTTTTTTTCTTATGCACAGAATTCATTTCATCGCCGTCAGACAAAAATCTCCAAGTTACACAACAGACCCTGGACCCCCATCTATAGTACATAACATGACAAAAATTAAAAAGCTTAATTGTCCTGAAAATTATCCCCATCATAATCATTGTGTATCAGACAATGATTCAATATGACATTGGGTCAGGATAAGTAATAGTTCTTTTATAGTGGTCCCCCCCTTATCCATGGGAGATTCTAAGATTCCACCCTCCAGTGGATGTCTGAAGCCAGGGATAATGTAGAACCCCGTATGTATTATCCTATACTTACATACCATGGTAAAGTATAATTTATAAATCAGGCACAGTAGGAGGGTAACAGTAATTCCTAATAAAACAGAACAATTATAACAATATGCCAGCACCACCATTCTTGCGGCTTTGCGGCCATTATTAAGTACAATAATGGTTACTTGAATTCAAGCTCTGTGGTACCACCACAATCCATCTGATAACCAAGAGGGCTCCTAAGTGACTCAGGGCAGGCAGCAACTCTGGACAAAAAAAAAAAAAAAAAATGATTCAAGTCCTGGGCAGGATGGTGGCAGATTTCATCACTCTCCTCAGAATGTTGAAACTTATGAATAGTTTATTATTTTAAATGTTTATTTAATATTTTTGAGTGTGACTGCAGGTATCTGGAACTGAAGAAGGTGAAAACGTAGATAAATGAGGACTATTATACCTTATTTTTAAGTCTTTGTTAAATTTCTCAATGAAAGATACTCCCAGGCAACTACTGAGGACTTGTGGATCTGGAGAGGGAGAGGTCTTTCATGCACTCAACAAAAATTTTTGATCTTTATTAAGTGCCAAGCACAGCATTAGATCTTGGAGGTATAGCCATGAACAAAACACACAACAATTTCTGATGGCTCTTACACTCTAGCAAGGAAGGTAGACAGATGATGAGTCAGGTGTGCTTCTGCATTAGATGGAGACAAAGGCCATGGAAGATGTGCCATCATGTGGGAAATGATGGGAAGTGCAAAGAGAGGAATCGAGCCTGGGAAGGGAGTTAGCATCTTTTGGGGAAGTTGACCCAAAAAGCACTCTTGGAAGTGACAAGTAAAGATCTGAAGGAGGTGAGGAGGGAGGGTACTATAGTGGAACATGACAAGAAAAGGAGTTAGTGGTCTCTTACAGACCCCTCTTAAGCTCTAGAACAGGGGTTCTCAAACTACGGTCCACGGGCCACAAGCGGTTTGCCGAGGACATTTATCCGGCCCACCGAGTGATTTTTGCCTCCGCTGCCTGTCCTGTTTAGCAGTGGACTCATCCCAGGCTCACAAAATCTGTTAGCAGAAAAAACATTGGTTGCATTCCCAAACAAAACGTGTGGATTCACAGGAAAAGTTGCAAAAGGAGTTCCGATTTAGATTTAAAGAGCTTCATCTCCATGAACAGGACATACAGCTTTTCCATAACCCATTTTCTATTGACATAACCCATTTTCTATTGACATTGAAAATGTGGAGGTCAGTCCCTGAAGTCACCACTCTGGCTGCCCCTCTGCCAGCTGCTCCAGCACCACCTAGGGCTGGTGTCTCCAGCAGGCGGAAGCCAGGCACTGACAGGTGTGGCGAGAGTGGCAGGAGTGGCCGAATGCTCCTGTGGCTCAGGCTCTGGCTCCGGCTCTGCCCCAGCAGTGGCTTTCCAGCTTCTCTACAGGGCTGGCCTGTGGCACCTGGATGCCTTAAGAATGTTTCCACTGTTGCTCGGAGGACACACAGAGGGATTCAGAATTCCTGGAGAATTGCCTTTGTCAGAAGCTGGAAGTATTTCTTTAAATTCCATCTCTTAGTTTTTCAAAGAAACATCAAGAAACCATGAACAACATTAGCAATGAAGAGTTTGACTGCCACTTGCTTGATGAAGGTTTTACTGCCAAGGACATTCTGGATCAAAAAATCAATGAAGCTGGCTCAGCGCCTGTGGCTGAACGGGCTAAGGCGCCAATCATGTACACCCGGCCGGCCCACCAAACGACAATGATGGCTGCAACCAAAAAACGGCCGGGCGTTGTGGCGGGCGCCTGTAGTCCCAGCTACTTGGGAGGTGAAGGGAGGAGACTCGCTTGAGCCCAGGAATTGGAGGTTGCTGTGAGCTGTGATGCCACAGCACTCTATCCAGTGTGACAGCTTGAGGCTCTGTCTCAAAAAAAAAAAAAAAAAATCAATGAAGTTTTCTCTTCTGATGATAAGGATGCCTTCTATGTAGCAGACCTCAGAGACGTTCTGAAGAAACACCGAAGATGGCTAAAAGCTCTTCCTCGTGTCACTCCCTTTTATGCAGTCAAATG
>CAUYRH010132660.1:0-10967 GCA_963574655.1 Perodicticus potto
CTTTACTAGGTATATATCCAGAAGACCAAAACCACATCACAATAAAGATATCTGTACCAGAATGTTTATTGCAGCCCAATTCATAATTGCTAAGTCGTGGAAGAAGCCCAAGTGTCCATCGACCCACGAATGGATTAATAAATAGTGGTACATGTATACCATGGAGTACTATGCAGCCTTAAAGAAAGATGGAGACTTTACCTCTTTCATGTTTACATGGATGGACCTGGAACATATTCTTCTTAGCAAAGTATCTCAAGAATGGAAGAAAAAGTATCCAATGTACTCAGCCCTACTATGAAGCTAATCTATAGCTTTCATATGAAGACTAAAACCGAGTTATAGCACAAGAAGTGGGGAAAGGGGCAAGGGAGGGGAGGGGAGAGGGGAGGATGGGTGGATGGAGGGTGATTGGTAGGATCACACTTACGGTGCATCTTAAAAGGGTACAAGTGAAAATTACGAAATGCAGAATATAAATGTCTTCTTATAGTGATTAAAAGGCCATGAAGACTTTGTTAAATAGTTCAATGAAAATATTTCAGATTGTATATGAAGTCAGCACATTGTGCCCCATGATTGCACCAATGTACACAATTATGACTTAATAAAAATAAAAATAAATAAAAAATAAATTAAAAAAAAAGAAAAGAAAGTGAGTTTTTGAGAGTAAGAGAAATTAGACAGAAAGGAGAATGGTATTGTGTAAAGAAAGAATCTTGTGTGATAAATTTCGTACTGAAACAGAATGGTGGTATAAGAAAGTGAAAGGCAGGGAACAAAGCAAAAGTTAAAGAAAGTTTAGAATGTTTATAGGTTAGAATGTTTGCAGGTTAAATGAAGCTCATAAAAGAGAACTTGTGAAAGAATTTACATGTGATCCACTTGAGTATGTATTTCCTTTAAAATCTTTTGACATGTAATCTTTGAACCAATGTTTTAGGCCTTTGACATTTGACAAACCTTCTGAAATCAAATCTCCAAATTTGGGGCTTGGTGCCCATAGTGCAGTGGTTGCAGCACTGGCCACATGCATTGAGGCTGGTGGGTTCTAACTCAGCTCAGGCCAACAGAAACCAAAAAGGCACAAATACCGAAGGTGGTGGGCTCAAACCCAGCCGGCTGAACTGCAAAACAGAAAAATAGCTGGGTGTTATGGCAGGCACCTGTAGTCCTAGCTACTTGGGAGGCTGAGGCAAGAGAATCGCCTAAGCCCAGGAGTTGGAGGTTGCTGTGAGCTGTGTGACACCATGGCACTCTACTGAGGGCGATAAAGTGAGACTCTGCCTCTACAAAAAAAAAAAAAAAAAGAAAGTGCTTTTTTATGTAACTGGCTGAGTCCAAAGTTAAACCTAAAAAGAAAAAGAAATATTAAGAGAGGCTGATGAGGCTTGGCACCTGTGGCTCAAGGGGCTAAGGCACCAGCCACATACACCTGAGCTGGTGGGTTCGAATCCAGCCCAGGCCCACCAAACAATGACGGCTGCAACCAAAAAATGGCTGGGCATTGTGGTGGGTGCCTGTAGTCCCAACTACTTGGGAGGCAGAGGCAGGAGACTCGCTTGAGCCCAGGAATTGGAGGTTGCTATGAGCTGTGATGCCATGGCACTCTATCCAGGGTGACAGCTTGAGGCTCTGTCTCAAAAAAAAAAAAAAGAGGCTGACGAATTCTCTTGAATTCAAATTCCTGAAATTGAATACCTTCAGACTAAAAGCAGACTTTTAGAAATTTCACTGGAAAGTTAACATGTCTATAAGTATTGCTAGCCTAACTTCAAATAGAACAGAAATCAATTATGTGGAACTGGGCTAGTTTGTTATGACTTTTTGTTCAAAATATTGTTGATTCTGTCTATGTTCTGTTTTCCAGAAGTCAAGAAAACCATTTTCTGTCTTTTGAGCTATTTGTACTTTTTCAAGCAATGTATGTGCTTATGAGCAGAATTTGAAACAGGTATTTTTTTCTCTCTCCTTGATTTCTCCAGAATTTGAAATCCATTTGTAAGTATTCTCAATTCTGACAATACGGTTATTTGCATAAGTACAATAAGAATCTGTTTTGTGGCTCGGCACCTGTGGCTCAACGGGCTAAGGCGCCAGCCACATACACCTGAGCTGGCGGGTTCGAATCCAGCCTGGGCTCGCCAAACAACAAAGACGGCAGCAACCAAAAAATAGCCGGGCGTTATGGTGGGCGCCTGTAGTCCCAGCTACTAGGGAGGTGGAGGCAGGATAATCGCTTAAGCCCAGGAGTCAGAGGTTGCTGTGAGCTGTGATACTACGGCACTCTAGCCAGGGTGACAGCTTGAGGCTCTGTCTCAAAAAAAAAAAAAAAAAAATACAGGGTGTCCCAAAAGTTGTCCCATATAGGTAAAGTAAGTGGCCAACATGTAGAGAATATTTTGTAAATATTTCATAAAATTTTGTAATGAACATTTTGTAAATAAAGGTACATTTATCTATAATTTCCCATTTTCCCTATGTATGATGACATTAGGGGCAACTTTTGGAACTCTCTGTATAATGGCAACAGTGTGCTATGCACAAACACACATCACCCTTATTTGTGTAGATGAAAAACTGCTAAAGAGAAATAGGTAAAATCAGTGGGTTCCTAATGAGATTAAAGCAGTGGCCATCACTTGTGGTCTGAAAGTAGGGAAAAGACAGTTTGTGTTTTTTTCACTTAAGTGACAGGCAGAATATTGATTATTCTCCTGTAGATAACCATTTGTCACTATGACTTGGGTTCAAGTGTTTATCATTTCTATCACTGCCTGACAATACCTCTCTGTCACAGGTTCATGTGCCTTAAATAAATGTCTTTGTTTCAGATTTTGCCATTTTCCTATGGTCTGTCTCCTGACTCCTGAAGCTCAAGGGGTATGACACAAGTCTGTAATAATATCTAATTTATGGGCAAGGACAGATTCTCTTGAGAGGAAAAAACAAATACCCCCATAATTCTTACTGTTCTGACACTGAATTACAGCACAATTTTAATACATTATGGTATAATACTGGTGTTGCTGGTAAGATTCAACTGAATCATAAGTCTTACAATAATATTGATATTGCTAATCAAATGGACTAAAAAACCGAGTAAAGTCCTCCTCAGGATCCAAAGCCTAAGGAAGATGACTCACCTGAGGAGGAATGGGATACAACTATCAACTGATTACTGTGCTAAATAGATCTGCACAAGTTTATCATAAGGTACAAAGAGCAGCAGGCCAAGGGAAAGACAGAATAATAAAACTAGTATAAAAGAAATATCTATATATACACACACATGCATATATATGTGTCTCTAGGCCAGCCTATAATCCTAGCACTTTGGGAAGCCCAGGAGTTTGAGGTTGCTGTGAGATATGACACCAAGGCAGTCTCTACCAAAGATAACAAAGTGAGACCCAGTCTCTATCAAAAAAAAAAAAAAATTAGCTAGGTGTGGTGGCATGTGCCTGTAGTCTCAGCTACTTAGAAGGCCAAGGTAAGAGAATCACGAGCCCAAGGAGTTCAAAGCTATAATGGAGTTATGATGGCACCACTGCACTCCAGCCTGGGTTGCAGACTGAGATCCCGTCTTCTAAAAAATAAAGAAAAAATGTTTATAATGACTTCATAAGACAAGTTAATTGTTTCTTTAACTATCCCTACCTCTTACTGGCATCCCCAAATGTTACATATATTTGGTTGGATACTGTTGGTTTATTTGTTCTACAAATACTATAACATATATAAATACTCTGAAAGATATGATTGTTTTACTCAAGTGATTATGTTCAAAATACAGGCGGTGACCTGAAACATCATGATCAATACACAGAATATAATGTATTTTTTTCCCTCCATTGTTCTTGGGTCATAACTCTTGTAAGCCCTTGTTATTTCCTAAGTGACTAAAACAACAAGCCTACTATCTTTTAAAAAGCATTTGGGGGTGGTGCCTGTGGCTCAGTGAGTAGGGCGCTGGCCCCATATGCCGGAGGTGGTGGGTTCAAATCCAGCCCCGGCCAAAAACTGCAAAAAAAAAAAAAAAAAGCATTTGGTCTTTCATCTTTGGTTCCTGAAGCAGACTGCCTGAGAGAAATAAAAGCAAAAAACCGCTTTTTGTTACAATAGTGGAGTGCCTTAGGCCTTAGAAAACAGTGTCTTCACTCTCTGACCTTCTTTACCAGCTCCTTTTTCTTTCCAGGGCAGTGTTTATAGAAACTAAAAATATACTCTACTCTTCCCTTGCCTTTCTCTTTTGGAACTGGCCATAAGAAACTCTCTAAACCGGGCAGAGGACTAGCCGGAGGCAGTGGCGGCGGCAGCAGCGGCGCTGGGGGAGTTGCGAGGCGGGAGCGCGAGAGTGAGTGAGTGGCTTAGTGAGTTTACCCCTATGAGGCGGTGAGAGGCCCGGGGCCTACCTCAAAGGAGCTGGGTCGCGGCGCCAGCTAGCAGCGGGCCCCCTCTCGGCCCCACCCCCCACCCCCCGCCATGGAGGGCATGGACGTGGACCTGGACCCAGAGCTGATGTAAAAGTTCAGCTGCTTGAGCACCACCGACAAGGACGTGCTCATCTCCGAGTTCCAGAGGCTGCTCAGCTTCCAGCTCAACCCTGCCAGCTGCGCCTTCTTCCTGGACATGACCAACTGGAACTTGCTCTTGCTCAGGCTGGTCTTGAACACCCAAGCACAAGCAATTCATGCCTCAGTTTCAAAGTGCTGAGATTATAGTTTTTGGCCAGGGCTGGGTTTGAACCCACTACCTGTGGTACATGGGGCCGGCACCCTACTCCTTTGAGCCACAGGCACCACCCAGAAAAGGCTTAATTTTTATGGAACTCGAAGTCGAATGCTGTTAGAAGAAACAAGTCCTATAAACTAGGCTCCTTTTTAGATTTAGTTTGGACATGAGATTTAAAGGGGAAAAAGAAAAGAGCCTCGGAGAAGCTAATTAACCTAAAGTCACATGGATAGAAATGGGATTCAGACATAAACACTCTGGGACCTGCATCTGTGTTCCTGATCTCTGTGTTTTATACTGTGATTGTAAAATTTCGTAGGACTGCCATAACAATGCAAAGTGGGTGGGTTAAAACGATAGATATATATTTTCTTACAGTTCTGGAGGCTGGAAGTTCCAAACTGAGAGTGTTAGCAGGGCCATGATCCCCTGAAGTTTCGAGGGAAGAATCCTTTCTTGCCTCACCCTTTGGTGGCTCCCGTTAATCTTTGGCTTTCCTTGATTTGTAGCTTTATCACTTCAGTGTCTGCCTTGATAGTCACATGGTCTTCCTTGGGTGTCTTCAGATCCCCTCTTACAAGGATACCAGTTAGTTGGATTTAGGGCCCACCTTAATCTAATATGATCTCATTTTAACTGATCACATCTGCAAAGACCCTATTTACAAATAAGGTCACATTCTGAGGTTCTGGGTGAACGTGAACTTTGAGGCATACTATTTAACTCAGTACACGCACTGAGTTTTCCTTCACTTAACACTCTCTTATGAACATTTTCTCTCTTCTCTCTCTCTCTTTTTTTTATTTTTGGAGACAGAGTCTCGCTCTGTTGCTTGGGCTAGAGTGCCATGGCCTTAGCCTAGCTCAAAGCAACCCTCAAACTCCTGGACTCAAGCAATCCTTGTGCCTCAGCCTCTGAGTAGCTGAAACTACAGGTGCATACCACCACGCCTGGCTGATTTTTCGGGAGATGGGGTCTCTTTGCTCAGGTTGATCTCAAACTCCTGAGCTCAAGGGATGCTCACGACTTGGCCTCCCAGAGTATTAGGATCACAGGCGTGAGCCACTGCACCCACCCTCCAGTTTCCCATTCTTTTTTTTTTTTTTTTCCTAGAGACAGAGTCTCACTATGTCATCCTCGGTAGAGTACTGTGGTGTCACAGCTCACAGCAACCTCCAACTCCTGGGCTTAGGTGATTCTCTTGCCTCAGCCTCTCGAGTAGCTGGAACTACAGGCACCCGCCACAATGCCCAGCTATTTTTTTTTTTTCTGTTTTGTTTTTGTTTTTTAACACCCGGCTATTTTTTGTTGCAGTTTGGCTGGGGCCGGGTTTGAACTTGCCACCCTTGGTATATGGGGCTGGCACCCTACCCACTGAGTCACAGGCGCTTCCCTCCCATTCTTATTAAATATAATTCTATACTTAACTTTAAAGGCTTTGTAGTATTCCATTTCATGGATATAGACTTCAAATGCCTTTTTGTTGAATATCCAGGTTATTTTCAATTTTTTGTCAATATAAACTCAGCATTGAACATCTTTGTAGCTAAATCTTTGCTTAGATCTTTAATTATTTCCTAAATTTATCCATTGAATTAGATTGCTAGGCTAAAGATAAACATGGCATTAAAATGCTCCTAATACTGATTGCTAAATTGTCTTCTCCATGAAGAATGGACTTGTTTGTATTTCTGCCACTACTGTGATGAGCATTTCTTTCGTAACCTCATCAGTAAAGCATATTACAATTAAAAAAAAAAATTCTCTAAAACTTTGAGAAATGAATGCTTGTTGTTTCCAGGCATCCAGTCTGTGCTTATTTACAGAAACCAAAAATGACTAAGATAGGGAGGCTCTTTGTCTCACACACATCAAGGATTCAAAATCTATAGTTATCAGTGCAATTTAATATTAGCAAAGAGATGAATAAACAGACTAAAACAGAAAAATCTGAAACAAGGACATATATTTAAGGCACAAAACCTATGACAGAGAAGGTATTACCAGGCAGTGACAGAAATGATAGACACTTGAACACAAGGGGTAAGGACAAATGGTTATCTACAGAAGAATAATCAATATTGTGCCCATCATCTATGTGAAAAAAACAACGAACTATTTTTCCCCTGCTCTCTTACAATAAGGATTAATGCGAAAGGCTTCTGTGACCTAATGAATGAGGGTTCTTTCCAACAAGCAAGTGATCAATTCTGCAGTGACAGCAGCTTGGTGTGCATCAATCCGATTCTCTTCTAAAGCTATCTACCTGGAAATAGTGGTAGATCCTACAGGCTGAGGGCTTGGTCTCATAAGACTGCCCCCATGTGGGACAACTGGGCAAGTCTGAGCCTCCAGAACTTTGGACCAATCAGCTTCAACCAAGTTGGGGTTCCTAAATCCTCCCCCACCTTTTTAGGCTCTATTAATTAGCTAAAGTGGCTCATAAAAGTCAGGGATACACTTACACTTACTGGTTTATTATAAAGGAGATATATATATATTCCCCCCCCCCCCCCGGGGCTGGGTTTGAACCTGCTACCTCCGGCATATGGGGCCAGCACCTACTCCTTTGAGCCACAGGTGCCAGCCTATTATAAAGGATATTTTAAAAGATACAAATAAATAGCCAGACAAAGAGATAACATAGAGCAAAGTCTAGAGGGGTTACAAGTGTAGCAGCTTCCCTTCCCATGTAGCTGGGGTACACCATTCTCCTGCCTGCTGGATTCTTGATCTCCTTCTAGCAAGCCTCCACAAATCAACATTCCAGAAGCTCTCTGTACTTCATCTTTTGGAGACTTTCATGGAGTTATCATTGGACAGGCATGATTAAAGCATAGAAAACCATGTGTAAATATGACTGGACAAAAAGGGTATATTAATAGACTGAATGGGAAAACCCTACAAGGCCTATTTGTTCAGGTTATACCTGGCATCTGTGTACAACATTCTTTCCCCTCTGCAATGGGGCGGGACCCCTTCTGAAACAGGGATTTTGTGACCTATAATCAGATAAGATACATCAGAATTTCTTTTCTTTCTTTCTTTTTTTTTTTTTTTTCTGAGACAGAGTCTCAACTTTGTTGCCCAGGCTACAGGACAGTGGCATCATCATAGCTCGTTGCAACCTCAAACTCCTGGGCTCAAATGATTCCTCTGCTTCAGCCTCCCAAATAGCTGAGACTACAGGCCTATGCCACAACCCCCTGCTAATTTGTCCATTTTTAGTAGAGATGGAGTCTTACTCTTGCTCAGGTTGATCTTGTACTCCTGAGCTCAAGCAATCTTCCCAACTTACACCCCAGAGTGCTAGAATTATGTATAGGAATGATGCACCACACCCAGAGAATTTCTTTGTGGCCAACTCCAAGACAAAAAGGTGAGGGAAGTTTTTTTGGGTTTTCTTTTTTTTCCTGAGACAGAATCTCACTCTGACATCCAGGCCAGAGTGCCATGGTATCAGCCTAGCTCATAGAAACCTCAAACTCCTGGATTCAAGCAATCCTCTTGCCTCAGCTTCCCAAGTACCTGGGACTATAGGCACCTGCCACAACACTCAGCTAATTTTTCTATTTTTAGTAAAGATAGGGTCTCACTGTTGCACAGCTGATCTTGAACTCCTGAGCTCAAGCAGTCCTTCCGCCTGGGCCTCCCAGAGTGCTGAGATTATAGGCATGAGCCATCACACCTGACACCTGCCCTAGGGTATATTTTCTATATGCATTATATAATTACCAATTGTAGACTTCCCTACTATCCTGAATTGTTATAATTTTATGTTACTTGAGCACCCATTTTGAATATAGGTTTAACTTTCTCATACTATAAGCAGGGCTCCAGGGCAGCACCTGTGGCTCAAAGGAGTGGGGCGCTGGCCCCATATGCCTAAGGTGGTGGGTTCAAACCCAGGCCCAGCCAAAAGCTGCAAAAAAAAAAAAAAACAAAGAAAGAAATAAAGAACCAGGGCTCTGTCACCCTTGACACGGTTACCAGGTTCTCTACCTCCTCCCAATTCTTGAATGTGGTCAAACCAGACACCTCTGTAACATAACCATCTCATCACCACCTCCCTATGGGACAGCTAAATACAACTTACTTGACTTGCCACACTGACTCCACAACCCACATGCACTGCACAGATATGTGGCAGTGACTACATCTCAGTCTCCAAGTGACTCACAGACCTCCTGCCTGCTTGCTGTGAATATAACAATTGTAACTGCCTAAGGGAAACCAGCTTAGGTAAAACCCTGGACCTCAAGAAACACTTTGGCTGGGCAGAATCTGTGGCTTATCGAGTAGGGCACCGGCCCCATATACAGAAGGTGGCGGGTTCAAACCCGGCCTCAGCTGAATTGTAAAAGAGAAAAAAAATAGCCGAGCACTGTGGTGGGCGCTTGTAGTCCCAGCTACTCGGGAGGCTGAGGTAAGAGAATCGCCTAAACCCAGGAACTGGAGGTTGCTGTGAGCTGTGTGACGCCACCGAACCCTACCGAGGGCGATAGAGTGAGACTCTGTCTCTACAAAAAAAAAAAAAAAAAAAAAAGGAAACACTTTGACCCACAGGTCAGGTCACTCTCCAGTCAGTGGTTGAATATGGCTCCCCTTCCTGTTGGTCTACATTCTACTCTCTTCTCTCTGGGATCTCTTACTCAGTTTCTGTAATTCCACGTTTTGTTCAGTTATGTCCTTTTGAGAATCACCTGACAGATAAAACCAAACTTCTATCATGGGCAGAACTCTCTTAGTTGGAATACTGTGGTAGTGGTTGTATCAGCAGGAATAAACTGGACAATAGTCCCATAACAGCCACAGGGCACCTGCTAGTATAGACAAGTGTCCTGTGAGAGTGACACCTAGCCATGTGTCTGTCATTGGCATTAAGTCCTGTGTAAAGATTAAGAAGTATCCCTTAAAAGGAACATTGTAAACATACACAACCAAACCCCTAGAGGCCCACCAGGGCAGCAGCAGAGTTCATAGCCAGTCTCCAGAGAGAAATCTCAGGACCAAATTAGAAAAACAGGGCAGGCGCAGTGGCCCACACCTATAATCCTAGCACTCTGGAAGACTGAGTTGGGAGAATCACTTAAGGTCAGGAGTTTGAGAATAGCCTGAGGAAGAGCGAGACACTGTATCTACTAAAAACAGAAAAATAAGCAGGGTATGGTGAGCATGCCAGTATTCCCAGCTATTTGGGAGGCTGAGGCTACTGCATGAGCCCAGCGGTTTGAGGTTGCAGTGAGCTACTGTACTGTAGTCTGGGCAATGGAGTGTGACACTATCTTAAAAAAAAGAAAAGAATAGGTTCGGTGCCTGTGGCTCAACGGGCTGGGGCGCCAGCCACATGCACCTGAGCTGGTGGGTTCGAATCCAGCCTGGGCCCGCCAAACAACAATGGTGGCTGCAACCAAGAGATGGCCCGGCGTTGTGGCGGGCGCCATGGTCCCAGCTACTTGGGAGGCAGAGGCGCGAGACTCACTTGAGCCCAGGAATTGGAAGTTGCACTCTATCCAGGGTGACAGCTTGAGGCTCTGTCCAAAAAAAGAAAAGAATAGAAAGGAGAAACATACAACACAGATTAAAAATAAGCCAAGTGTGCCCAGCTATTTGGGAGGCTAAGGCAGAAGCAGCATATAAACCCAGGAGTTCAAGGCTGCAGTGAGTCATGATGGGACCACTGCACTCCAACCTATATAACAGAGTGAGACTGTTTCTATTAAAGAAACAAATAAAGGCGGTGCCTGTGGTTCAGTCGGCAGGGTGCCAGCCCCATATAACGTGGGTGGCGGGTTCAGCCCTGGCCAAACTGCAACAACAACAACAACAAACTAGCCGGGCATTGTGGTGGGCACCTGCAGTCCCAGCTACTCGGGAGGCTGAGGCAAGGGAATCACCTAAGCCCAGGAGTTGGAGGTTGCTGTGAGCTGTGTGACGCCATGCCACTCTACCAAAGGCGATAAAGTGAAACTCTGTCTTTGTCTCTAAAAGAAAAAAAAACGGCTCGGCGACTGTGGCTCAACGGGCTAAGGCGCCAGCCACGTACACCTGAGCTGGCGGGTTCGAATCCAGCCCCGCCCGCCAAACAATGTCGGCAGCAACCAAAAAATGGCCGGGCGTTGTGGCGGCACCTGTAGTCCCAGCTACTTGGGAGACAGAGGCAGGAGACTCGCTTGAGCCCAGGAATTGGAGGTTGCTGTGAGCTGTGATGCCACAGCACTCTGTCCAGGGTG